>CATIWF010074616.1:0-173432 GCA_949630135.1 Balakata baccata
AATATGCGTACAACGAAATGAATCGCGTGTATATATAGTTTTGCCAGCCTTTGAATATGAAAAATGATATTATGGCTAAGGTCTCCAAAGCCACTGAACCTTTCAGTTCCCATGTGATACTATCGTTTTTGAAACAGAACAAAACCTGCACCTTAAATGTTGGATGAGAAATGTCACATGTTTGAATATTTTTTTCTCAATTTTTATTCAAATTTATATTAAAATATGTATATTTTATTTATGTATTTATATTATTCAATTTGTATTAAAGTATAAATTTTTTAATATAAATTGAAACAAATATGTTAAATTATTTGTACCCGTTCCTTTTAATTATTATTAATTAAACATATGAGACATGTGGAAAATATAATATTAATTTGAGCAATCATAGTTTTTTTTTTTTTACCTCAATGAGAATTCATATTTCAACTATAGAATAGGTCGTACAAAAAATTTTTAAATTTCTCATCACTTTATCTTACTTTTTTTTCAAACTAAATATAATAATATATTTTGTTAAATAATGAAAATTTTTTATAAGATCCATTTTGTACACGTGACATTTATATATTAAAATTTTTTAACAATATAGAAATTATACGTCAGCATTTTATTAAATAGTTTAAAACAAATTTAAACAGTAAATACTTTAATATTACAAAATTAAAATTTAATAAAAAAACTTTTTTGTTATAAATAATATTTTAGATACTGAATTTTAACGCGTTAAATAATTAGATTACAGTTGGTGTAATTCATATGAAAAAAAAAATTATCTGTTTTTTAAAATGATTTTTAAAATATAAAAAATTAAAAATACATTTTCTTAAATGTGAGATTCTAAATGATAGTAATTTATTGATTAAAATTGTAAAGTTTCAAAGTTCAAATTCTGGCGTCTGAAAAAACCAAGAAAAAAAAAAAAAAAAAAAAAAGCGCTTAATTACTTTTGTCGTGAATCCATAAATTTGCCCTTGGACTTTGTCAACATCTTCTGCACCAGCCTCACTTTTATATAGAGCTGTGTCTTCCCCAACTTCCAAGAATCGTCAAACCATTCTCTCTTCAAACTCTAGCTTCACCCTTTAAAGCTTTTAACCTTTTCCTCTCTCTGTGGCTGCTCAGTTTCTGCAGTTCAATGGACGCCGACGCCGTCTCTAAAAGTGGGTCATTGACTGTGCCTCTCGTCGTCGATGAGGGGCAAGATATAGAATCAAACCACAATGATTATAGTAAAGGGAATACCTCTTCCTTCAAGACCATTGTCAATGGCCTAAATGCTTTATCAGGTTCTACTCCTAAAAGGCTCCTCTCTTTTTCACTCCAAATATTCTTTTAAAGTTTTTGCTACTTTTAGATTTATAGGAATTGGAATCGTTTATTTTCTTGAAATTGATCATTGATAACTCTTGTAAGTGCTATAAATCACTTTTTTTGTTTAATTTTTTCTTTTCAGGAGTTGGGATACTTTCGACTCCATATGCAGTTTCTTCAGGAGGATGGTTAAGCTTGGTTCTTCTTTTTATCATTGCTATTGCAGCCTTCTACGCAGGTTTACTACTCAAAAGGTGCATGGAGGCTGATTCCAATATCAGATCTTATCCTGACATTGGCGAACGAGCTTTTGGTAACAAGGGAAAAATTTTGATATCAGTTTTCATGTACACGGAGCTATACTTGGTGGCGATAGGTTTCTTGATTCTTGAAGGAGATAACTTGCAGAATTTATTTCCAAATGTGAATATTGAAATTGCTGGGTTGAATATTGATGGAAGACAAAGCTTTGTTGTAATTATTGCACTTATTATCTTACCCACAGTTTGGTTAGATAATCTCAGCATCCTTGCATATGTATCTGCTAGTGGGGTGTTAGCATCTGCTATCATTCTTGTTTCAATTTTCTGCGCTGGAGCATTTGATGGAGTTGGGCTTCAAGAAAGGGGAGAACTGATAAATTTGAATGGAATCCCTACTGCAGTTAGCTTATATGCTTTTTGTTACTGTGCACATCCAGTTTTCCCTACTCTGTACACTTCGATGAAAAAGAAGCATCAATTCTCTAATGTAAGTTACCATAAATATCTTGTTTTATTTATTTATTTTTTATTTTCCTTGCTTCAAAATTTCCATCAGATTCATTACATGCTTTTCAATTCTTTGACTACAGGTTCTGCTTGTTTGTTTCATCCTATGTACCTTGAGTTATGCATCAATGGCAGTCATAGGATACTTGATGTACGGGACAGATGTTCAATCACAAGTAACCTTAAACCTTCCAACCAGTAAGTTAAGTTCAAGAATAGCAATATACACAACTCTGGTCAATCCCATAGCCAAATATGCATTAATGGTCACACCAATAGTGAATGCTATCAAGAACAGGTTACCATGGAATTGCCACAAGAAGCCATTTAACATGTTGATTAGTACCACATTATTAGCAAGTACAGTGATTTTCGCTCTTGCTGTTCCTTTCTTTGGTGACTTGATGTCCCTGGTTGGCGCATTCTTAAGCGTGACAGCTTCAATTATAATTCCATGTTTATGTTATCTGAAGATTTCAGGAAGCTACAGGAGATTGACATGTGAATTGGTACTAATAGGAGGAATTGTAGCATTAGGTGTTATGGTTGTAATATTTGGTACTTATACTTCTGTTTTGAAAATTGTAGGACATTTGTTCTAATTAACTACAGATGAATTTTTATTGTAAAATCTTGTAGTTCATGTTATTGGAACCACTGGCAGTAAAATTCATGTATACTTCAAATGGGTCAATTCCTCAACAGTCAAATATGTATCTACATTACGTAACTGTGCATATAATTTTAGGGTCACCTGGGCGTGGATCATTTCAGGTACAGGAATGGTTTCTAATTTGTTTACAGAAATATCAGTAAATTCTCACAGGATTGCCTTGAACTCTTCCCCACTAGTACCTCCACTAGTTATCAATGGCTTCTCTGTTATCCCTTATGTGTTCCTTTGCAATCTCATAAGCTTTTGCAATTATGTCTCCAGCAGATGAGTCAATATCCTCTGCAAATTTTTCAGACATGGAATTCCTCGCAAACATCCTCAGAACAGCATCGCTGCATTGCACTGCCGGATCGGTCAGTGCCCGTGGTCCAATTTCAGACAACGAAATAATCCTTCCTTTTTTTGAATGCCCCCTCGTTTTTTCAGAAAGAAGAATAGGAACGGGAAAAAAAAAAAAGAATTGAATTAATTACAATAGAAAAATCAATCTTTTTTTTAATTCTTTTTTCCTATTGGTTACCATCTGCAAGAAAACAACAGTTTATTAAGATCTTTGAAATGTTTGATAATTCCAAAAATTAAAAAATGGTTCATTATCATACTTGTCTAGCAATCTGAGTGATCTGTTGCAAGTCCCCTGCTGCACCAGTTGTGATTTCTGATTTACCAAAAATCACTTCCTTTGCTGCTCTACCTCCAAGCCCACCGACAACCCTGGCAAATGGCTGTTGCTCGGAGATGAGAGTAGGATCATCGCCAGGCGTGAACCATGTTAACCCTCGAGCCTGGCCTCAAGGAATCAGGAACCGGATCATGACCAGGAGTTAATGTCCTGTAAATGATGTTAAACAAATTAAGATTACCTGTTCTTCAAAGATTAAGCATTATTGAGCTGTAATGTGAAGCTAGGTGTTCGATGAACTTATGCGCAGATAGCATGCCCGATTTCATGATAAGCAACCGAGATTTTGTTTTTCCCACCTGTCATCTTCGTTCCTTCCATACCTGCTATGATTCTATCAATTGAATCATCAATTTCTTTGAGGGTGATCTTGTCTTTGCCTCTTCTACCAGTAAGAATAGCAGCTTCATTCATTAAGTTGGCCAAGTCTGCGCCGCTGAATCCTGGGGTCCTCATAGCAATAACATTGAGAGAAACATCCTTGTCAAGCTTCTTGTTTTTGCTATGTACTTTTAGTATCTCCTCTCTTCCTCTATATCAGGCAATCCAACAGTAACCTGCCTGTCAAATCTCCCGGGCCTAAGCAGAGCAGAGTCGAGAATCTCAGGCCGATTTGTAGCTGCAATAACAATAACTCCACTGTTACCACTAAAACCATCCATTTCAGTGAGCAACTGGTTTAATGTCTGTTCCCTGTCATAATTTCCTCCACCAATTCCTGTCTCTCTGTCTTCCAACAGCATCTATCTCATCGATAAAGACTAAGCACGGCGAATTTGACTTTGCCTTGTTGAATAAATCCTTGACTCTTGAAGTCCCTACGCCGAAGAACATCTCTATAAACTCTGCTCCTGAAAGAGAAAAGAAAGGAACCCCTGCTTCTCCAGCTATTGCCTTAGCTAGTAAGGTCTTTCCTGTACCGGGAGGACATACTAATAGAACCCCTTTAGGAATTCTAGCCCCAACTGCAGAAAACTTCTCAGGAGTTCTCAAGAACTCGACAATTTCTTGAAAATCTTGGTTTGCTTCATCAACTCCAGCAACATCGTCAAATGTTATTTCAGTGTTGGGTTCCATTTGAAATTTGGCCTTGCTTCTGTTCTTAAAGAAAATGTAATAATAAATTTTTGGGAACAATTTCATAAACTACAAAAATATAAATTGAAAAGGATAGTTGGAATACCTTCCAAGTCCAAATGGCAAGTTGGGGCCACCAAGAGTGTTAATAGATGATGACCTTAACAACAAAGACCCAAGCAAAATCAAGGGAAAGGCAAAATTTCCCAACAAGCCAAGGACAACAGCAGCCCAATTGACTGGCATAGGATGAGCAGCAAACTCTACATTTTTCTCCCTCAATTTCCTCAGCAACTCTTGTGGTAACCCAAGTAATTTTATTTTTACTCCCTGGATCTCATTAAGTGTAGGATTGAATATCTCAGCAATCGCAACGGCCCCATTCTCAAACAGGTCTATTTTCCTTGGAGCATCTTCATCTAAGTACTGCAAGAATCTTGAATATGACATTCTACTTGAAGTTGATTCTGTAGGACTCTCTGGCTCAGTTTTTGCAGGCTGAGCAACACTTACAAGGCGTCAAGGCCTAATGCTGTAGCACTTAGCAGCTTCCTTTAACTAAATCTGATATCTAAGGGAGTTTTATGAGATAGGTTGTCTCTATTAGCAACTTTGTGGATGTGGGTATCCTTGGAAAAATCCTGGGTTTTGCAAATGGGAGTGTAGGATAGAGAGAGAGAGTGCTGGTGACATTTTTTTTGTTCGTTTAATTTTGGCCTGGTTGAGTTTGCTTTGACACTATAAATTGAGGGGGAAATGATATGTTTTTATAGCAAGAGAGCAATAAGATATGTTTCTAGCACTTTCAATTTGGCATTTGCTTTTAGATGGAAATTTGTTTTTAAGTCTTTTTTTTTTTTTAGATTGTTTTTTAGTCTTTTGTTTCATGAGAGATCTGGATTATGTTCGTTCATGGCTGCTTTGGAAACTCTATTTTGATTTTGATTGTTCAAAAAATTTGAAGACCATACACTTAGAAATAAAAAGATGGATAATTACCAATCAAATGATGCCATGGCCACGTTTATGATATTATTTGTGGTGCGCAACACAATTGGCCATTTTCTTCCTTTTTTTTTTTTTAATTTAAGAGAAGCAAAATATAAGATATAGGAAATGACAAACATTTAGATCAAGAGGGACTAGAGGACTGAAAATATAATGTGTTTTTTGTTCCTTAGTAATGCGTAGATGAGATGTCCTTCTAACTCAACTAATCTTGAATTCGAGCCTTAAAATTCATAAAGAAGTGCTTTATTACCTGTGAGATTCTATCTAATTGGAGTAAGATTATTATTAGTGTTATCTTAATTGACTAGATAAGGATACATGTGTTTAAAAAAAATGATAATTATATTTATATAAGTTGAACTTCATATTTAAAAACATGTAACCCAAAATTCTAATTTATATATATCTATATATATTTTATCAAACTCAACTTGTGAGTACATACTAAATTTACTTCTTATTTTGCTCAATTTTTTAGAATCTACCTGTTAGAGATTGAACACTTGAACTCTGAAAAAGCATTTGATAAAGATAAAATAAGAATTAACAGTTGAAAATTTCAATTGAGAATTGTTAAAATCTACATTGAAAGTTGATCCTTTATATATATATATATATATAAAAAGCACTTAAAATCTTAGCTTTTATTTTTTGAAGAAATGTAAAATAGTTGATATTTTTGCGGTCAAAAAATGTTGAATATCATGGTATATTTTTAAAATTTTATATTAATTATGATTTTGCTTTTGGGTTTTCCAAAAAAAGAAAAGATTTTGCAAATTTATTTAAGGTAAATTATAAAAAAAAATTATTAGAAAATGATTTTTTTAATTTTTCAGTAAACTGATTGGCACTAGATAGCTTCATTAACAGGATGCAATAAGGGATTGGGACACCAATATCCCCTTGGATATGTAAGTTTTAAATTATATCCCCAATTTATCCGCGAATTGGCACCGTATTTAAAAAGTTTCTGCAACTGCGAACTTGCCTGTAAGGATAGGACGTTGGGAAATCGTGTACCACCGATTGATTGAGGAATTGGCTCTGTTAATTAAAGGATTGACTCTGTTTCACAATACAAATTCCTATATTCTTTGAGAATTTAACACTTGTACCACATTTTCTGCACATATAATATGACATGATATTTTATTATGATTCATCCACTTATTTAATTATTTATTTATATATACTAAAAAATTGTAATTATTTGATAGTGTTTACATTTGCAAATTATTCTATTGAGACTGTCAGTTGAAGACTTTTTTAATTTTATTTTATTTAAAAATTATTTGATATTATATTTTTTTTTCTTCCTTGCAAATTATATGGTATCATATGGCATTTATATGGAAATGCCTATTTTTCGCTTTCTTTCTCGAATCTAACATTGAAAATTGATTTAGATGGTCGAAAAATTTTAGACTTGACAGTTTGAACTCTGACAACTACCATTTGATAGCTAAACGGAAACAATTCATTTACTCGTACATATAATATACATATAGTTAACATATAACAAACACAATGTTTTATGCAAGATAAATTCAAAAAAAATATTATTATTTGGATACTGATTGTTTTGGATATCAAAAAATGTTTGTATCTCTTTATTTGTGTTTTCTTCAAATAGACACTATCCATTTCTTCAATCAATTTAATCTTGACTAGAAATGAAGTGTAAAGAGTAGATGAGAACGTCTTCAAATTATAGAAAAATGAAAACGCCCTCCCTATAATCTTTCCCTCACATCTAGAGTTTGAGGAAGGAGAAAATAAAAGGCCAAAAAATTGAAAAAGCGAAAATCGGGTGTGAAAAGGATGGAGACAGCTTGAGGAAGAAAAAGATCGGAAATGAAATTTTAGCTTTGTTTCTTTTAAAGAAACGAAAGGAATGCCCCATTGTTCTTTTTATATAATAACAAAGAATGAACTAGAATGCAATGTGTCCAAATGGCATGCATGCAAGAAATGGTTTAGTTTTTGATGCAAAAATAAAAAATGGATTAGCATGCATTGTATCCAAATGGCAAGAAATGGTTTAGTTTACGAATTCTAGTTTTAACTTTAACTAATCATAGCCAAAATTTCCATAACTTTCTTTTCTACACACTAAAATCACCCCGAACTCTAATTTTTTTATAACAAACAAAAGAATCTTAACAAATAAATACACGGATAGTCACGTCTTAATATAAAATAATTAAATTAGATGTCTTTCAAATAAAAAAAATGTAAATAAAATATGTTTCTCACTTTTTTTTTTGTACTCACAAAGCTATCTTCAGGGATATCAATCAGCTGGTAGTTAGTATGGATACGCGTGGACAGTTTTATCTAAAAATCTTTTATAATTTTATTATTTTATAATTACTACTAATATAGAAATATCATGAAACATGGCAATTTCCGAACGTGGAACCCTTTCCCCATATGTTTTAGTATTCTCTAATCATACAACATCATCAATTTGTTTGAGACTGGGAATTATAATTTAAAATAAAATGAAAAAAAAAAAAAAGGAAGAAAGAAAAGCTGCCAAAACAGCATGGGGTCTCGTCAAGGTGTCATGATGAGAAGCTTGGGATGGTCATGTTTTCTGGTCATTTGCATACCTATTTTGTAGAATAGATCTCTAGCTCTTACTTAGCCTTATAAAAGGGGTGACAAAAGTCAAAAATTAAAACACTGGGGTGGCTGATGTATTCAGAGAAAATTCTTTCAGAAGGGAGATTGGAGTAATTATCTCATGAAATAATTATACTTTTTGACCCGAATCCCCAATCCGTTCAAAAAAAATATATATATATATATATATATATATCATCCAATTTTAATGCTTATCAAGTATTGACTATTGACCATAACATAGCAACGCAAGTTACGCAACCCTTCAGTAGTGAGTAACGCAGTAACGGTCACTAACCGGCTGCCTCTTAAAATTCACACTCCATCCCAACGCCACCACTTCCTCTGCTTCAACTTCCTGCACTAAAATTTTCCCCTTTGCGAAGAAGAAAGTAAAAAAAATGGAGCAGCTGGAAGAAGGCATTGGCATCAAAATCTACAGCAAAATTAAAGCTTTTAAGGAAGGAAACCAATGAAGCAAATATAAGAGCAACTTGAAATTGCAAGTTTGAATTTTTGATGGGATATTGGGTTTCAGGAAACACCTTTGGGGGTTTTGGGCTAAGAATTATTCTTATAGTTTATGTAAGAGAAAAATACAATAGATTGTGAGTTTAAGTTAAATTAACTCAAAGGAGATACAATTCCATTGTAATTATTTATTTTCTCATATAGTGAAGAATTAGTTACTTTATGTGAACGTAGACAATTAAGAGCCGAACGACGTAAATCTTGTTTTTTCATTTTTTTCTTTAGCTTAAACTTTTTTGATTTGACATGCTTGTTGGTTGTTTTTTGCCCAACAAGAGGTATCAGAACCTGGTTCTAGGTTTCAAAAGCATGTTAGACAATTCAGTTTCACTTTGTGGCAAAACATGGTGAATGATCTCCTAGTTCAACAAAGTTCTGCAAAAGGGGTTGAAGAGTGGTGAAGATTGGAAAAAATTCAAGAAAAGGTGTGGGATATACCATATAATCAAAAGGGTTGAAGGGAAAGTAAATGGGAAAGCCAGAAAAGATGAGTGGTGAAGATTGGAAAAAATTCAAGAAAAAGTGTGGGATATACTATATAATAGGCAGTATGGTGAAGACCTCAAGTACTGGTTAGAAACAAGTTGTAAGCATATATTGTTTTCAAGGGGCAGATGATTGTAAGTAGGTGGAACATGCTGGCGGTAGTCATATGAAGAGATTGAAGTCTCTCTACTGCAAATGGTATATTGGCCATGTTTAAAATTAGGGTGCAGACGAAAATCTAATTCGAGTATGTGTAGTTGAGGAATTTAGGCCAATAAAATTAATGCAATTCAAAAGTTAAAGTTAAATATTGGGATTTGACTTTTAAATTGTAGGAATCCAAGTTGGACTTGGATTATGATAAGTAATTAAGTTTGATAAGGAAATGTATTCCTATTGGAATGATATTCCTAATCTAAGTGGGAAACTTTAAAGTGTCTATAAATATAAGTAAGATTAACGCTTTTAAGAAATAAAGCCAATGAAATAAATACAAGAGCAACTTGAGATTGCAAGTTTGAGTTTTTACTTGGGCATCTTGGGTTTCGAAAAACACCTTTTGGAAGTTTTAGGGTGAGAGTTATTCTTCTAGCGTATGTGAGAGGGGAAATACAATAGATTGGGAGTTTGAGTTAAATCAACTCAATGGAGATATAATTGTATTGTGATTGTTTATTTTTTTATATAGTGAATAATTGGTTACTCTCCATGGACGTAGGCAATTAAAGGTCGAACCACGTAAATTTTGTCTTCTCCTTATTTTCTTTAGCTTGGACTTTTTTGATTTGATATGCTTGTTGGTTGTTTTTTGCCCAACAAGTAGTATTAGAGTTTGGTTCTAGATTTCAAAAGCATGTTATACAATTCAGTTTCACTTTTTGGCAAAGAAGGGTGAAAGATCTCCTAATTCAACAAGGTTCTGCAAAAGTGTTAAAGAAAAAGAAGAAGGAAAAACCAAAAAAAATGAGTGGTGAAGATTATAAAAAGCTCAAGGAAAGGTGTGAGATATATCATCTAATAGGCAGTATGGTAAATATCTCAAGTATTGATCGGAAATGAGTTATTTGCATATATTGTTTCCAAGGGGCAGATGGTTGTAAGTGGGTGGAATCGGCTGGTGGTGGTCATATGGAGAGATTGTGGTCTCTCTCTGGAGTCGAGTAGTATTATCGACTGATTTCAACCACACATAGTATATTGGCTGTGTTTAGAATCAAGGTGCAAAAGAAAATATGATTCGGGTATATGTAGTTTAGGAATTTAGACCAATAAGATTAATACAATTCAAAAGTCAAGGTGAAATGTTAGGATTTGACCTTTAAATTGTGGGAATCCAAGTTGGACTTGGATTATGATAAGTAATTAAGTTTGATAAGGAAATGTATTCCTATTGGAATGATATTTCCTAATCTAAGTGAAAAATTTTAGAGTATCTATAAATATAGACAAGATTAAAGTTTTTAATGAATGAAGCTAAGGAAGCAAATACAAGAGCAATTAGAGATTGCAAGTTTGAGTTTTTGCGTGCGTATCTTGGGCTTCGAGAAACTCTTTTAGGAACTTTGGGGTGATAGTTATTCTTCTAACTTATGTGAAAGGGGAAATAGAATAGATTGCAGATTTGAGTTAAATTAATTCAAGGGAGATACAATTGTATTGTAATTGTTTATTTTCTCATATAGTGAAGAATTTGTTACTTTCCGTGGACGTAGGCAATTAAGAGTCGAACCACATAAATCTTGTTTTCTTTTTATTTTCTTTGACTTTGACTTTTTTTTATTTGATATGTTTGTTGGTTGTTTTTTGCCCAACATTTGGATCAAGTGATGGAGAGTTTTCCACCAATGGTTGGGATTGTTTGCAGTGGTCTGTTTCTTGTGGGGTGAATTTCATTCGCGGTCCTCTAATTATATAACTTGTAATAATTCAGTACCTCAAAAATTATTTGTAACACAAAGATACCTAAATTATGTAAATTGTAATAAATCAGTATATCAAATTATTTGTAACACAAAAGTACCTCAATTTTTATTTTGTAAGTAAATAATACTTATATTTTTTACTGTGTCTCCCTAACATAAGTATGATATGAAATATTCACATCAAATAAATTTAAATAAAAATAAAATTAGCCATAATATTCACATCAGATAAATTTCAATTTTACTAACTGAGTATTATAACTAATTTTATTTTTATTAAAATTTATCTGGATATTTCATGTCATATTTCTGTTAGAGAGATTAATGGGGTGCTTAGGAGTACAATTGAGTGTTCCAAAATCATGTTTTGAATTTTTTTTTAATTAACTAATTTTTTTCATTTTTTTAATTGACTAAAAGAGTCTTAATAACCGAAGACAAAAGTACTATTTAGTTACAAAATAAAAGTTGAGATATTTTTATATTACAAATAATCTTTGAGGTACTGAGTTATTACAATTTATATAATTAGGATACTTTTGTGTTACAAATAATTTTTGAAGTACTAAGTTATTACAATTTATTTAATTGGAATATATTTGTGTTACAAATAATTTTTTGGGTACTAAGTTTTTACAATTTACATAATTGACATACCGTTGGCGAAATTCACCCGTTTCTTGTGTTTCCTAATACTAGGCATGGCATTGGCTGCATGGCTTCATGGAAAATTACAAGATTTTTATGTATTTCTGTATTCCAATTTGTGTTTGTTGCAGACTGTAACTTTTCAGTTCATAATATTTTTTTTTGGTACATTGATATTTTGTTATTTAAATCAATTATATGAGATATTCAGAAAGAATATATAGTACAAAGAGTAAAAGAGTGAAATACATATATTACATAATGTTTAACACAGCTTATTCCTATGGTTGATTTTCAATATCTATGAGTTATTAATTTTTAATATATATGTTAATTCGGATAGAGTTCAAATATAAGTGTTTGGATAGAGTTTGAGTGTCTCACCACAAAAAAAACTAATTTTTAGGGTGTTAAAATGGTTTAGCGACCACATGGCGACTACTTTCCAGGGTCTTATAAAATGTTGGTCGTTAAACTAATTTAGCGACTGAAATTTAAAGTGATCGCTACTTTTAGCGACCACAAGTAAATTGTTGTATAGAGCAAATATGGTCACCTTGTGGTCACCAATTCCAGACTACAACGAGCGATATGGGACTCGACCATTCATCAACCAGCACTAGTGGTCGCGAAGAGCTAGTCGCTAATGTGGTTGCAAAAATTTGTTACTAAAGGACCACATTTAGCGACCAAATTTAGATGTAGGGACTACATGATGTCTCCCTAAATTAAATTTTTTTTAATATTCCTTTCAAATAATTATTAAATATTATACTTATAAAATTAATACTTAAATTTAATAAATATTCTGTATCATAATAATAATTATTATTATTATTATTATGGAATATATTAATTTTAAATTTAATCAATAATTGCAAAAAGAAAATAATTATCACGTAGTTTCATATCTAGATACTAAATACTAAGCCAATAATGGGTAGTGGGTACGTAGTGGTTATATATATATATATATATATATATATATATTTTAAACCTTAATTTTATTATGTTTTAGTGAATTTTAATTATATATTGATTTATTAAAGTACTTATTATATAATAATTTAATTTGAATTTTATGTAATCTTTTTATATTTTTATTATTTTAAAAAGATTACTGTTAAGTGAGTTTTAAACGGGTTTTCGTTGGATAATTTTTGGTAAATGCTATATAAGAATAATTTTAAATCGGTTTGAATTAGTAAATCTGGCTACGTGTATATACAAGAAGGTAGGTAACTCAAGAGGATAGTCAGATTCTTCAAGTCAGTTACATGACTTCCTAAAGCGAATACAAAATTAGGATTGACCTGATATAATGGATCAACCCAATAATACAATAACAATTATTTAGTTATTTTATTTTAATCTTCGTATCAATTAATAAAAATAAAATAACTAAATACATATTATTGTAATTTTATTAGTTTACGGATGACGTAATAAATCCAAGTAAGAATTTTTAAAATACATGTAATAATATATAAATTTATACTATTTTTAATATTTGCCCCCCTAAAAAAAATAGATATGGGGCAATTATGTAATGCTAAAAAATGGATTTAGAAGAGTTAATAAATAAATAAATATACTTTAAACTAACAAAATTTCAATTTTTAATGACAAATATTTAATTAGTTAAACTATTCAAGTTGCATCACTATTTAGTTTGATTTCTAATGTATTGAGTGTTGTTGGGACTCAAATAAACGTCATGATATGGTTCGAGAAAAAAGAATGATTCAAGTTAGATAAGTACTTAAAAATAGTAATTCTTAGTGGAACGATGTCTAAATCAGGAAATTGGGCTTAAAAAACCAAATAATACTCATTGGAGTTCACATTATGACACCTTGATAAATTTAATTTTAAATTTTTTCTACTATTCTTGATATTTTAGAATACATTATAGAATATGGTACCATTCCATACCAAAAGACTGAAGCTAATAGAATTTTAGATTTGGTGTAAACTTTCAATTTTGCATTTGATGAAAAATATATTGGGAGTGACAAATGAGCTATTGTAAATGTTATGATTTAAGTTAAAATTTGTAAAAATTGATTGTAATTATTGAGAAATGAAAATTGAGATTTTTTTGTTAGAAAAAGTCATATTATTTTGTACCAAACAAAATATTAATATTCATGACGTGGATAATGTTTATATATTCAAAAGAAGGTCGCGATATATAGCTCTAACAATTACAAATTTACATTATTATACAATTGATTTGTTTTATAATATTATGGATATGCAACTACAAGAGTTTAATGATCGATTGTCTGAAATAACTACTGAATTACTATTTTGTATGGAGTATCTTAATCCTGATAACTCTTTTGCAGCTTTTAATAAGCAAAAGTTGATTACTTTGCTCAATTTTAGTCATATGATTTTTCTCAAGTTGACTTGATGATACTTGATAATCAACTTGAAATTTATCTCATTGACATGCGCTCTAGTAGTGATTTTGCAAACTCGAAAGATATTGGAAGTCGAGTTGAGAAATTGGTTGAGACAAGAAGACATGTTATGTATCTATTAATTTATTTACTTGTGAAATTAATACTTGTCTTACATGTTGCTACTGCCACTGTGAAAATAACATTTTCTACAATAAAATTTGTGAAAAGTCATTTGCGTAATCAGATGGAAAAATGGTTAGATGAACGACTGCTTGATTATATACATTGAAAATGATGTTTTTAGCAACATTAACAATGAGTTAATTGTACAACTTTTTCAAAATATGAGTACTTGTGTAGAACAATTATAAACGTTGATTATATTTTTATATAGTTTTATTTATAATTTTTAAAATATTTTTATATCTCATTTGAACAATTCATGCAAAACCCATGTATATTATTAGCAAAAACATTAATTTGTTAATTAACAATCCAAATAACTAGATAAAACTAAAAAAAAAATCAAAGAATATATATAAAAATTAAAATGTGATTAATGACGAGTTTAATATCTAATAATCATATGCAATACAAGTTAACTAAAAACTAGTATATATATAAAGAGGATCATCACTTTCTTTCAACAATTTATTTACAACATTATTTTTCTTTTTTAATTATTTTTATTTTTATCGAAATACTGTTTGTTTGTATTGAATTTTCATTTTTTTTGTTGTCTTTTTCGAGACATACTATTGTAAGTGCTTCAGTTCTTTTCCAATCTCATTTTCACTCCATCTCCCACAAATCCAACAACGATTTTATTTCCAATATCGTTTTTTCTAATCTCATTGCCCTCATCCCTTCCCTCCATTATGCTTATTCGAATAAAAGAAAAATCATCACTGAAATTCGTGACAATGCTGCAGTTGTTTTTAAGATTTGGCTTTCGTTCTAAATTCGATAAGTTCGTTGGATTGCTCTAAGAGGAAGATTTGAGATTGAGTTTGTTTATTTACTTTTTTTTTAAGTTTTTGTCTGTGTTGTTGATTTCTTTTTTGTTCTTCTTATTTTTTTTTTTGTAAAAATTACTAAGATATCTTTAATATATATCCAAACTATATCCAAAACATTTTTATAGAATTTCCAAAGATATACCAAAAGTATTCCTAATGTATACCTAAGGTATTTTCAGTAAATTCGTTCTAATGAATTCTCAAAGTATATCAAGATATTATTATCAATGGTATGTATACCCTAGTGCATTTACTTTTTTTTATATATTAAATAATATACCTTAATGAACACATGTATATTTCACATTCATAATAAATAAAATATTCAAGTTGTTGATTAAATTATTAATGTAGTAGTTATATATATTATAAAATTTACAACCATTTAATTATTCACAGAAATTTTATTATCAAGTTATTGATAATAATGAGATAAATATATTTGGTAAAAGATAATCTTAAAAATATTTATAACCGAAAAAGAACAATGAATTAGACATTTATTGAGCTTCTAAGTTATCACATTATTTATTCAGAAGATGAATCACATTCTATATGATATAAAGATATTTGGATAAACCAGTGGATACTTAAAGAGTTAATATACTGAATAGTGCCGTCTGATAATAACTACACAGGTAGTACTCGACGTCAACCGTTATTATCTTAGTTATACTATATGAGTCTTTTATAACTCAAAATTTTTTACTTGAGGTGTTAAGACTGTCTTTTCATAAGTGGTTGTGAATGTGCTATTGTCTTGTACTAGACTATCTACGCTTGGTAATCGGACTCATAGTCCCTACTGTTAGTCATGTAATGAGACATGATATTATCAATCATAATGAAGTTGCTATTTTGGTTATAATAAAATATATTCATGACTAGGAGAAATATGACTTATTTGATGTGAAATTGATATTATTAGTTAGACTAATAATAATAAGTCTTATTTTAATCAAAATACAAATTATCACTTATTATTATAATGACTAATAGAGTTTTGACTTACTGTGACCCTAATTAATGTCGAAATCATAATGAGATGATTTAATATTATGATCTAAATGTCAAATTAATATTTGAAATTTTATTGGTAATTAAAAGGAGATTTCGGTTAATGTATTCAGATATACGAGGAATACAAAAATAGTGTCCGATATAATATTAAAAAGTTAATATTATATTTCTATTTCGATAAAATTATTGACCTTATAAGTCATGCCCAAATTAAATTATTTATCTAGTCAATATTTATGACGTAACGATTAATTTAATTGAAAATTAAATTGAAAATTGATTACTTATATTATTTGAGTTAAAATTAATATTAATTACTTTTAATTATTTCTACTATATATAATTTTAATTAAAATTATTATAACTCAATTTAATTTAATTAATTATAGTAGTATATTAAAGTAATTATCATGGAAAAAAATTAATTTTTTAACTAATAGTAATGGTTAAAAAAATAAACTATGCCATTAATTCTTTAAAAAAAATCATCATTTCCTTTATTTTTTCTGCCTCCTTAATTAACCAGGTTGATTTTTTTTTTCTTTGGCTATTAATATATTTCTTCTTCTGTTGCAATTTGGTTCTTCTTTCTTCCTCTTCGGTTGCCATTTTTTTTTTTTCAATTCTTTGCTATCTCTTTTCTTCAAAAAGTGTTAGAAAGGAAAATATTAAAAAAATTTCTAAAGTATTAGTAGATTATAAATTTATAAAAATATGATATTTTGTAATTATATATCTTAGACTAGTAAAAAAATTTTATTAAAGACAATTATAATTTTTAATTTTTTTTGCTTGGTTTACATATTTAGTGAAATTGGTTTTAAAAAGTTTGTCTTTAACCTTTTTATTTTTTCATTTTGATATAAAATTATGAGATGATATTGACAAATAAATATTGTACATAAAGTTTACAAAATATATTTTGCTAAAGTTATAGATAAATACTCAAGATTATCATATAAAATATATTTGTATGTTATGCAATATTTGATTGCATGTTTCAGGTAAATTAAAATTTTTTGAAATCTCTAATTTTAACTTAGACCTAGAGTTTCTCTCAATCCAAAAATCGATTTCGCTTCTAATATATATTTCCAAGATCTATTTAAGGTATTCCAATATAATTTTCAAAGATATATTCAAAGTTCTTTCAGAAAATTCTTTCTAAAAATTTCATTAAAAATATCCAAGATATTTTTGAAATATTCCAAATAAAATTTTCAAAATATACCAAAAAAAAATACTTCTAATATATACCCAATATCAATTCTTTTAGTTAGTTTTTTTGTTCTTTTACCGGTAAAAATTGAATTAAAATATTGAAAAGGTTTTTAGCATGGATAAAAAAAAAAAAAAAAAAAAGAACAATCGCCGGTTGAAAATGCGAGCGAGCAGTTTATTTTTGTTAAAGAAATAAAAACCAGTTGAACCAAAAAAAAAAAACCTTCTTCCTCTCCTTGATTCCCCTCCCACTAAATTTTATCGCTTCTAACTGAGAAGTTTGGGGCTTTTCCGCTTTTAATAGCAGTAAATACTAGTCGCAATCAGAATCAATGGACTTCAAAGACGACGTGTTCTCCTCCTACAATGACCAAAACCACCACCATCGTGACAATTCTGCCGCCCGTACACCCAAGTTATTTGATCGTTACTTTTCCTCCTCTTCATCTTCCTCCGACGATGAATCCCAGCTCTCCAATTCCTCCATGGAGGCCACAAGCAAACGCCTCGATTACATGATCCAGTTCTTGGACCGGAAGCTCTCTACTGCATCCAACACTAATCCCACTAACAATATTGCTGATAATGACAACGCCTACTCTGACAGAACCAAGTTATCAGGCTTACCCGAATTTATTGGCAAAGGAGGCGATACCGGGATGTTTAGAGTTCCGGTTCGAAGTGCCGTTCACCCGGGCCGCCCTCCAAGTCTCGAGGTTCGTCCTCACCCCTTGAGGGAATCCCAGATTGGTTGTTTTCTGAGAACCATTTTCACTACACAGACTCAATTGTGGGCTGGGGGCGAAAACGGAGTCCTTCGTATGTGGCAATTCAAGGATTTGTACTTTGGAAACGAGGAGACCGCGCCATATAGGGAGTCTGTAGCTGTGGGATCCGGAGTACTGTGTATGTTCGGGGATGAGGCAATCAGGGTTGTGTGGACTGGTCATAGAGATGGGAGGGTTAGGTGTTGGAAAATGGATTTGAGTTCGGGCCGATTTAATGAAATCTTGTCTTGGATTGCTCATCGTGGGCCTGTTCTCTCCATGATCGTCAGTTCATATGGTCAATCTTTTCTCTTCCTATTCGCCTTCTCACCGTGCATTTCTATACATTCTTTCTTCATTCATTCTTATGTAAAATATCTTATATTAGAGCATCTCCAACCCAAAACACCAAAATAGTGAAACTGTTACACCTCCAATCCATAACACTAATTTTTGCACGAAAAGAATATTTTTGAATATTCCTCTCACTCCATACCACAAAAACATGAAAACAAATAAAAAACGATAAACAGATTTCTGGCGTTTTATTGTAGCAACACCATTTTTTGGTGTAAAAAATGGTGTGGGTTGGAGCAAAAGAAGAACACCATTTTCGTTTTATGTGTGATTTTTACGCCATTTTGGCGTGCATTGGAGATGGTCTTAGACGACGGCCTCTTTGCTTGCATCTTCAGATTTAATGTTTGTAGCTATATTCTAACTCATATTTCCTGTAGCGTAAGAGATAATAATTAGAGCAGGCATATTTATTCTTTTTCAGTCCACATACCAAAATTAATTTTTTCAAAAGCAGAACTTTTTCCTCTGAAGTTACTTCTATAAAATTTTGTGACTCCCTTAAGAGGTTCTTTCCTCTTCTTTTATTCTTTAGGAATGTAACTAGGCTCTGGTTCCCTTCTTCAATCTCTTTATACTTATAATCAGAATTCAAGTCTCTTTCTCTTATTAATATGGCCGCTTTCTGAAATGAGTAAAACTTCATGATTTTGGAAGTTTGAACCATGTTATTATGCAGTGCTCTCGCTATTAAGAAAGAAAAAAGTATGAAGAGAAAATTAGGAAAAAACAAGAAGAAATGAATTGAGACCTTTTGCTTTCTCATTAGCTCTCTCCCAATCTTTAATGCCTCTCAAGTTATTTAAAAGATTGTTTGACCAGCTATAACTATGAACTCCAAATTTCTCATGCTCTTTAAAGGAGAGATTGTTCTTTTGCTATTAAAGGGCTTTATAAGCTTTGTTTTTTAGTTGTTGTTATTATTATTATGGTGAAGTTGGTTTAGATGGTTTACATGAGAACCAAAAATGGGGTCTTTGGCTAAATAAACTTGTATGGTTAAATTATTTTTCTAGGGTTGATAATGTGAAGAAATTTCTATGGTTATATTCTTTGAGGATAGTAAATGAGGAAGTAGGAGAATAAAGTGTTTTGGTGGGATAGTATAAGGATTAGGGAGTGCAAATATTGTAGAGAAATGTCCTCAGATGGCACGCGAGGTAATATACTCATGGGCTTGATAACACTTTCAACCCAAAATTGGTCCCTGCTCACTCGAATATCCCTCATTTAGCTCATGTTCTTACAATGTGAATTTGTTTCCTTTCCTCTTGCACTTGCTGTCCTAACAATCTGTCCTCTCTCAAGTGAGTCTCTAACATGTTGGCTTTTCTCCTCTTGTAGTGAAAGCCTTTTATTTGCTCAAGTATTTAGGACATTACTAAGAGCCCAACCATTCCACCAAGCCTGCTACACTTTGGACTTCGCACTTGCTATTGCTCTTTTTCAGAATTCTACCTTGCCACTTCACTGGGATTCATTACAAAGAGGTACTCGGGCCGTTATTTCTTATAGAAGCAGTGACCAGGGGAGTTCATCAATTGCTGAACCATTAGCTTTAGTATCACTTGCAGGGACTTCTATGTCCAAACACCAAAGAGAACCATTAAGATGACCTTATGGCAGAACAATTTCATGGGCTTATCACCACATGTTGTTTGAAACCTTCAGGCACTAGGCCTGTGGATTGTTTCCACTTATCTTATCTTTTTTCAGTTTACTTTTTTCCAGTACAAAATCCTTCACCTTCAAGTTGCTCTCATATTTGTTATACTATTAAATATTGAGTGTAGAAAGTTCCTTACTGGCTTAGTGTGTATGAGTCTTGTGTATATTTTCGTTTGGACTGGAGTCTTGAGGCTGCTTAGTGCAATTGCTGTAGGGTCTGCTTTGATAAGGAGTCCACCAGTGCATGCATTTTATGTGACTTGAGAGGGACTTTTCATCTTGTTTTGGTTTAATTGGATCATTTGGAGAAGTTGACCAGGTGACATATTTTAATGAATTTGAGGAAGAGCCCAGTTTTACCGTATGTTATTTTAATGCTTTAGCTATATCATTTTCTCCATGGAATACATGGTGAACCAGGTTTTTATCTTTTCGATACACTATAAAGTGGCCTATGTTTATATTTGGTTCACTGTGGTTCTCAAAATGCATTGTGTTTGCCTTAAATTGACGTAGTTTTGTTTTTCTCTCATTTTATTTCTTTTTGGTCCAGGGGATTTATGGTCAGGTTCTGAAGGTGGTGCTATCAAGATATGGCCTTGGGAAGCTATTGAAAAATCCTTTTCCTTTACTGAGGTGGAAAGACACATGGCTGCCTTGTTAGTGGAGAGGTCATATATTGATCCCAGAAGCCAAGTCAATGTAAATGGCTTCTGTAATGTGCTAACTTCTGATATCAAATATTTGCTATCTGATAATTGTAGGGCAAAAGTATGGTCTGCTGGTTATCTTTCATTCGCATTGTGGTATGCCTTCAATCTAGCTGTTCAACTTTTAGAGCTTAATAATGTGTGTTATTGCACTGGTCATGGGAAGACTTTTACATTATGCATCTTCAGATACGTACAGATATCTAAATATTGCTGTTGTTACAATTTTATGTTTGTAATTTTTTGGAGATTTTCTTTTGGGGACAAATAGCTAATGTCAGTATTAAACTGTGATTATTTGAAATCTTACAAAGAAGTTGACCAAGCATTGTCGTAGATAGCCATGTTATTATTTAATTATCCTAATTTAAATGGAGGGTCATTAGTTAACCTTTATCAATGACCAGTTCATATTTCATAAGTTAACCTTCATCAAGGACATTTTTTAGTATTATGCATGTAAATGCACATGGATGTGCATATGTGTTTTTGTGCTTGTTACGTGTCAGGAAAATAATAATGAAAAAGGAGTAATTTACTGGAGAATGACCTCCTAGTTATACTGAATATCAGTCAAGGGCGCCCCCTGGGGATTGTTTTACAGTTTAATTATTAGTGGTCATTATCTCATTAAGTACTTAGCTTAAGCTGGAATTTTGTCAAGAGCCTTCATGGGCCTTATATTCTTCTGTTCTTGATATGATAGGTGGAGGATGATGCAATTCCTAGAATTTGATCACTTAGTTAAATCATATTTTACATAATTTCCATTTAATTAAAAGAAGAATGACAAATAAAGGAAATTTAAAACTCTTGTTTCATAATCTGGCTTCACGCAAATTTATCATAGTGGACTTGATTATATTTATCAGTTTAATGTGAACAAATCAAGTATTTTGATTCTTTGGAGGTGGTGCAGTGATCCCTGATTTTACAAATATGTTTATACTAGTCAGCTTAAGGTGATAGTCTTGTCATTCTGGCATAGTGTAAGTTGAAAGTGATTATTCTCATTACATGGTCTCCAGTCAATCAATTTTTTGCCTCACGTGTGGCATGGAATTTGGTCAAACTAAGTGCATCTTACATTCACATATTTTATTTATATCCCTTTGTCCTTTGATATTTGGTTCCTAACCCCAATATATGAGATATTCCCTCCCCCAATATCGTCTTCCACCTCTTTCTTTCAAAACATGCTAAAACTGATTAACTATTTCTAATTCAGATGCTGTTTTGGAGAAGTTTGGTTGAAATTGGCTTCTCAAGTGTTCTCGTGTTGTGGTCTGGAGGGCTTGGCTTAGCATTTTTTATAGAAAAGAAAGAAAACATAGTCATAAATCTATCTTTCTTTTTTATGGCTAGTTTCTAGTATATTAAATAAGAAATTGAAAAGCTTGCAAGATGTAGGAAAAACAAAACCATCGCTGTCTTGTTGATAGCTGGATTAAAACTGATTAGAGGGATGAGAATATTTTTCTTTTTGTTTATGATGTATTAGTTTTTGTAGATTCAATATGTACTTGACTCTGTTTTTCTACTTGGCTTGCACCTACTTAGCCCTTATTTTTACTCGCAAGAGAAGGACAGGATTATGTTGAGAGTTCTGTTTTGCAGGGATTCTTGCACACATGATTTGCTGAAAATATTTAATATAGACGGTCAGATTGAAAGGATGGACATGTTATCAGGACAAGATTTTCCCTTTGAAGATGAGATTAAAATGAAAATTGGTTCGGGGTCAAAGAAAGAGAAGATTCAAAGTTCAGTTGGTTTCTTTCAACGTTCACGTAATGCTATAATGGGAGCAGCTGATGCTGTTCGTCGAGTTGCGGCAAAAGGTGGCTTTGGAGATGATAATAGGAGAACTGAGGCATTGATTATAACCATTGATGGAATGATCTGGACTGGTTGTGCTAATGGCTTACTTGTACAGTGGGATGGAAATGGCAATCGTTTGCAAGACTTCCTATATCATTCTTTTGCTGTTCAATGCTTTTGTACATTTGGATTGCGGATATGGGTGGGTTATGTAAGTGGTACTGTTCAGGTATTGGACCTTGATGGTAACTTGCTTGGAGGATGGGTAGCTCACAGCAGTCCTGTTATAAAAATGGCTGTTGGCTCTGATTATGTTTTCACCTTGGCTAATCATGGTGGTATACGTGGATGGAGTGTCATATCTCCTGGGCCTTTTGACATCATTTTAAGTTCAGAGCTGGCTGGCAAAGAATTCTTGTATACAAATATAGAGAATGTGAGGATATTAACTGGTACATGGAATGTAGCACAAGGAAGAGCATCCCATGACTCACTTATATCCTGGCTGGGTTCTGTAGCAGGTGATATTGGCATTGTTGTTGTTGGGTTGCAAGAAGTCGAAATGGGTGCTGGCGTTCTAGCGATGTCTGCAGCAAAAGAAACTGTAAGAAAATCTTCATTATTAAATTTTCTGGCAAAGGACATTCTTATTGTTGCAGTAAGCCTTCCTGTAATAATTGCCCAATTTGTGGATAGCAGATGTGAATGATATTCATTGTATAGATTCTTAGGCTAAATTTTCATTCATTTGGCACTTAAAAGCACATTATAGATTTTTTTTGTTTAGAAGTAGCTCTGCCAATGTTAAGATGCATTACACTTTGAGTTGAAATTTTTGCCAAATACCCTTCATGTTGAAAACTTAATTGCTGACATTAGTCCTGAATTGATTGGTTAGGTGTGAATAGAGAGTCATACAACAAAGTCATTGGGATGATTTTGATGCCTGATAAGTGCAATTCCAGCAACCATGATACTGAGCAAATTATTATTAACTTAGTGATAAAATTTATAGCAAATTACAGGCTCAAAGCGTTAGAACTAAAACATAATTAGAATTCTCTAATGGAAGTAAAACCAAGGTAAAAGCAGACAATTTTTTATGGGATAAATTCCTTTTGTGTCATTTGAGTAGCCATATATATTATGAGATAAATACATGTTTGTTAATCCTGCAGCCCTCAACTTAGTTATATACTGCAGAAGTTGCCATTTCAAACCAATTTAGAACCGTATCATAAATTTTCAGGATAAAATAGAAAACAGCTCTTGCATTTCAAAGAATGAGAATCTATTGCTACGCCATTTTCACAATTTGAAGATCTTCATGGTGAAAGTTCTTATGTGAAGCAATAACAGTGGGCCTAATAGAATTGATTTGAGAAGATCTAGACTCCATGCCATATTTAAAACTTTATACTGTGAGTTTACAGAAGGAACATGTCATAGTGGTATAAGAATTGTGGGAAGAATCCCAGTAAGGGCCAAATAAAATTGATTTGAGAAGATCTAGACTACATTCCTTATTTAGAATTAGACAGTGAGTTTATAGAAAGAACAAGTCATACTGGTATAAGAGGTGTGAGATGTTATTGTGCCATGCAGTCCGTTACAATATTCCAAAATTTTTTGTGCCCATAAATTGTTTTGATTACCTTTCTTGCAAAAAAGAAAAAAAAAAGGAAAAAAAAAGAAAGTTGGACTGATGACATGTTAATGTTTATTACTTATTCATGGATATCCTCATGGTAAACGTCTTTCCTGTTTTATTCTGCCATAATTTTACTTCTTAAATTCAGGTAGGACTGGAGGGTAGTTCTCTTGGACAGTGGTGGCTAGACATGATGGGCAAAACATTGGATGAAGGATCAACATTTGAACGTGTCGGTTCTCGACAATTAGCAGGCTTACTGATTGCTATATGGTTAGTTTCTGTAACAGTCTTTGTTGGTTTTGATATTTCATATTAAGGGGTGTTTGGATGGCTGATAAAATTGAATGATTTATTGCCTGAGTTATGGCTCTTATCCAAGGCATTCATCATGTTATTCCAATTAAGTTGGCCTTCTTCAATCGACAATCGTTATAAAACTGCCACTTAAATACATGGCTTGTATGCTTAAGTTTTCCCATTTTGTTTCGTTAAAACTTTCTTGAGTTCTTAATTTTCTGTTGTCGCTAGACTTGTTTCAAAATTCAAAATCGGTCGATTGACTTCTAGATAAAAATCATTCAACTTTAATTTAGGTCACTTTTACCAAATTCTCCAGATGAAATTTTGCCATGGGTCTTTCTTACGTCACGGCTAATTTCTGAAAAATTCAGCAAAATTTCTGAGTCTTACTTTTTTAGCTTAGGCATATATATCGTTTTTCTGTTGGTCTTATTTGTTTGAATTCTTGTTGGTTATCTTATTTTTGATGGTTAGATAATTGTCTTTCAGGGTTAGAAATAATCTTAAAGGTCATGTTGGGGATGTTGATGCTGCCGCAGTTCCATGTGGCTTTGGGCGTGCAATTGGTAACAAGGTACATTCAGCTCCATCTTTGCTGATAATTTGCCTTTGTCATTGTATGGTTTTTGGGAAATGTCTGTCTGATTGTATAGGTTCTTATGTTCTCAAACAATTAACATATTCCAGGTTGAGTTCCCATCCTACTAATGCAATAAGCATTTCTGATAGTTATGCAGCTTAGTGGATACTTTTTTCTGGTTATTCTTATCATTGATGTGATAAGAATGACTTTTTATAATCAGACAATGTTGTCTTGTAGGGAGCTGTTGGTTTGAGAACCAGAGTTTATAATCGGACAATGTGCTTTGTTAATTGTCATTTTGCGGCACATTTGGAGGCAGTTAATCGTCGTAATGCTGATTTTGACCATGTATATCGAACAATGACTTTCTCCCGACCTTCTAATCTCCTCAATGCTGCAGCTGGTATGGTGCCATTCCTGTTATTGTCTTGCTCGCTTGTCTGCTCAATCTGTTTATTTTGGCTTGTTTATAGATCTGGCTTGCCATTGCTCCTTTGTATTGCAGTTGGTTCTTCATCAGCAGTCCAAATGCTTCGTACTACAAATGTATGTACTTGCATTATGTAACATATCTTGATCATAAATTGCCATGTACATAATTTGATCAAGAGTTGATGCATGTGTAGGTTATGGGTGCAAACTCTGCAGAAGGTATACCTGAGTTATCAGAGGCAGACATGGTCATATTTCTTGGTGACTTCAATTATCGGCTTGATGGTATATCTTATGATGAAGCCAGAGACTTTATTTCTCAAAGATGCTTTGATTGGCTTAGAGAAAGGGATCAACTTCGAGCAGAAATGGAATCTGGGAATGTCTTCCAAGGAATGCGAGAAGCAGTTATCAGATTTCCTCCCACATACAAGTTTGACAAGCACCAACCTGGTTTAGCAGGTGCTATATGTAGCTCAAACAGTTTTAATTGCTTGAAAATCATTTGCTAGTTGAACTGTATTAAAAGCTTTGATAAATTTATTACTTGTAACTAGTAGTCTATCACCCTGGCCTTAGATCAGCAAGTCTATTTCTATATAATCATTTCTGGCACAAAGAAAACGGGAAAATTGATAACTATTTATTTAATCTGGAATCTGTTTCTGTTTTGTTCAGAAAATTGAAGGGATATGGAAATCCTTGCATATGTTAGGCACTCTAGAATTGTTTTCTGAGGTTTATGTTATTGGGCATGCTCGGAAGTTGCATAAGTCCAACTAGTAAGAACTATATTTCTGCAGGGTATGATTCAGGTGAAAAAAGGCGTGTTCCTGCATGGTGTGACAGAATACTTTACCGTGATAGCCGGTCAGCCCGGGTTTCTGAATGCAGTTTAGACTGTCCTGTTGTCGCTTCAATATCACAGTAAGTTTTTTTTTTCCTTACCGGCATACAAAAATATCAGATGATACCTGCAAAAGAGTTGCCTTAGTTACTCAACTGAGCCTCATCTTTTCTCAGGGTTGTTGTCACTCGTCCAGATAGCCCGAAAACACTCTCATTTTAACTTGACTGATTGTGTAGGCATATGCATGTATGAGTACCTGAAGATTTAGTTTCTTATCTGTTGAATAGGTATGATGCTTCCATGGATGTCACTGATAGTGATCACAAGCCAGTACGTTGCATATTTAGTGTTGATATTGCACGAGTTGATGAGTCTGTGAGGAGACAAGAGTTTGGGGACATTATGAAATCAAATGAGGTAATTAGATACATGCTTGAAGAACAATCTAAGATTCCGGAGACTATTGTCAGCACAAACAATATAATTCTTCAAAACCAAGATACAACCATTTTGCGTATCACAAATAAATGTGGAAAAAGCAATGCTCTATTTGAAATTATGTGTGAAGGTCAGTCGACAATTAATGATGATGGACTAGCATCAGATCATCATCCAAGAGGTTCTTTTGGCTTTCCAAAATGGCTAGAGGTAAATTTCCCTACTTTACATATACTGATTTTTCTGGCAAAGTGAAATTGCTAAAATCAAAATGGTTCCCTTTACCCATCAGCTGAAATGCCCTTAAAATCATATATATAAGTTATTTTTGAAGATGTTATAAAGATTTGAAAGACTTAGAAATATTTAGTTATTTCAAACTCGCTGATTTTGGCCTTAATGGGCTTGCAAATCAAAATTTTGTTTTCTGGGGTCTCACATAAGCAGCTTTCTTGTTAGCAATATTGCCAAAATAATCTTCCCACTTTTGAGCATTCGAAAAATAAGCGAGACTTGATGCAGGTCACTCCAGCAGCTGGCGTAATTAAACCAGATCAGATTGCGGAGGTGTCTGTTCATCTTGAGGATTTCCCTACCTTTGAAGAGTTTGTTGACGGTGTTCCTCAAAACTCCTGGTGTGAAGACTCGAGAGACAAGGAAGCTATATTGGTCCTCAAAATACATGGTATAAACACCATGGGCTCAAGAAACCATCGCATCCGTGTGCGCCACTGTTGTTCATCACAGACAGCTAGACGTGAACCCAAATCCCATGGCTCTAGGCAAGGCCAAGGTAATGTCCTCCAACGGTCTGATTATCGACAACTCAGCTGTTCTTATGATGTGGTTGACCACCTGCGTAATTTGCATAGTCCTTGATAACAATTGACATACTGCATTTGAAATGAATGAAATATCATCCCTACTCAATGATAGGGACCCCTTGTATCCAGACGAAGTTCACTACATCAAGTGCATAGATGTAAATAGAGAGGAAACATGCAACTCTTTCTTTTGCAAAATCAAACTTTGTTTATAGCTTTCAGATCCAGCTTATAAAGGTAATTATATTTGCAAGTGAGCAGTTCGTGAAGCGAGATTGAGTCCAGCTTCTACTTTTATGGGGCTAATTTGTATTCTGTAAGTGTACAGTTAATAGGCTTGCATTAAGCAGCATTTTTTGCGTGCATTTTGGAGCCTCTGTTTCCAATTTACTGCTAAATACTAGTTAGAGATTATATAAAATGCTGGGCAATCGTTATGAAGCTGGTGCATCAAGATATGAATCTCTGGTTGTATTTATGTCCTTGTTTGACACCAACAGGCTAGTATTTTGTTGTTATTTGGTTGTACACACTGAATTAGAAAGGAAGTAATGTATAAGAGGAGTTTTTTTGGGTGATGTTTTTATACGACTTTCCAATTGTGTCGGTTTTCCTTAGTCCCCTAAGTCGTCTGATAACAAATATCTCAATCGAATTTTAAACTGTATTTCCCAATCAACCCACCCTTAAGCATCCCTCTGTGGACATGACCACTAACCATAGTTCCTAAGGTGAAGCTGCATTTCTCAAACAGGAGGATTCAAGACCGGCTTGTGGTCCGTGTAATGGTGTTCTCGGCCATTTGGACAGCGTCCCTGATGCCCGCTTCCATTTCCAATGGCGATATGGTGCATTTACTGTTATTTAGTTTTGGGAACATTGATTACACCATGCAACATGTAATAATCATTATAAAAAAATATTTAAATTGTTATAATAAAATATTAAAATCAATGCAATAACTCATACATTTGATAATGTATTACTAGATGGAGGAGACAATGAATTAATTGTGATTAATTTCCTTTAAAGGCTGTCAATAATGCCTTTGTAACTCTCAAATAATGGTGAAATTAATCTTTGAAACATCAAAAATTGACATACATGAAGCTCAAAGGTTCACTGGATATAGCTCATTATTTATTTTCTAATTTGTAAAATTAGAAATAATTTATAGTGCATGCAAGTTAGTTTTTTTTTTTAAATTTAATCAAACACAAAGTTGTTAATATTTTATTTTATTTATTATTTTTTACTAATTTAATTTTTCCTAGAGAATTAAAGATAACTAAGATTCATAAATATAAATTAATACATATAATTTTTATATAGGCTTGATATAGTAATTTATATTAAATAAACAATAAAATATTATGAAGTAGTTTTAAAATTAGTGATTAAATAAGTAAATAAAAATGGAAAAAAGTAATAAAAAAATCAATTAAGTTCCACAGTGTCGATTTATTCGAATTTGGGATCTAAGTCCCATTTGTCGCCTAGCATCAATTCGACAGGCGCTCATATCCATTAAAGCAAAATTTTATGGCTAACCGGCACCTCCTCCACCACCATCACCATAATCAGTAAAAAAGTTATATTCTTGTGTAGGAACAAAACCTGAATGTGAGGGCCGAAAAATGGTCGAACTTATAAAATCTTGTGGCATCTGAAAATATATGAACTTAGAATGTTGTGAATGAGGAGGCACAATTGTCGCTTATGGATGTATCCATGGGTTGTATGTAGAGACATGTCATGGTATAAATGGAGTCGAAGAGTAAAAATCTAATATTGAGGAGGGTTGTGCGAAGAAGATAGGTGTAAAAGGCATATACGGTATACTAAATGTGGATGACCTAAGATCTGCCAATGAAAATTGTTGAAGCTGATGAAAATAAACAGGCTCTGGCACCCGAGGACATGGTACAGATAGAAGGACAAGAACATCCCTATGTCGTTATTGGCGACGACGTAATAGCTAATCAGACAGAGCACGTGCTCACTGCAGTTCATCTGAAATTGGGGAATGAACTGTTGCAGGTTGAGGAGGTGGTATTGTTACTCTCCGTCTATCTTTACGCAGTGTTGCGAATGAACTGGAGGTGACTTGTTGTGTATTATATGCAGAGTCTGGTAATGAGAGATGCTCAAGTGTGTCGACTTATAATCAATTTAAAAATTTATGTAAGTAACATGCATTTTTAAAATCACATATGTGCATAAGATGTAAGTAACAAACATTTTTATTTTAGTCAAATTAGAGTACGTATAGACATACCAATACTCCCACAGCAGCACCTTGATGTGAGATCCATCTTCTTGTAACCCATCAATACCATTCCATATATTGTGAATGGTAGTAGATTGGACCGTCTGATGGTATGCCTGTAACAACATGATTCGCTTTGTTGTTTCACAATTGAATCCATCTTGAATGTTCTTCCACCCAATTTGTACTTTAGTAGTGATGTAGAACAACGGAGTGAAGCTGCTCTGTTTAATATGGTGGGTGAAGAATTGGTTGCTGGAGGCCAAATTGTCTGAGAACTTGATTGGGCTGGTGTCACTCTACTATATACATACATATTAATGGAACAACAACCTTCCATATTTGATGACCTCTTAGGCAGTCAGCCGATAAAGATTGAATAACATATACCGTATATGATTCTCATACAATCTATTCAATTAAATGTAATTTTTTAAGGGTTATCAATTGTCACAACCAATGAAAATTTTTAAATGATAACAAAATATACCTCATCAAAGCGGTAACTATCTAATCTGTAACGGATTTGAATGAGCTCGTGAGTAGGTTCCTCGTGTCCTATCTGATTACCGATTCATATGTTCACAGTAAATATATAATATTTAGTTGTCATGATGTTATATTAACAAATTGAATAATAATAATAATGCTATTATTATTATTAACCTAAAATATAACTAAAAATTCTATCATTTTATTATTATTATTGAATAATCTGTAACGGATTTGAATGAGCTCGTGAGTAGGTTCCTCGTGTCCTATCTGATTACCGATCCATATGTTCACAGTAAATATATAATATTTAGTTGTCGTGATGTTATATTAATAAATTGAATAATAATAATAATGCTATTATTATTAACCTAAAATGTAACTAAAAATTCTATTATTGAATAATATTATTACTATTATTAGTATTAAACTTATTATTAAAATTAAAATTATTATTATTATTATTATTAAGTTGTAAACCTAAAATATAACTAAAAATTCTATCATCTTATTATTATTCAGTTTTCCACTTAAAATATAACTAAATCCGATTACCGATCCATCTGTTCACAGTAAGTATATAATATTTAGTTTTCATAATGTTAATTTAATAAATTGAATAATATTAATAATTAACTCAGAATATATACCTTTAACCGAGTGGTGCATCATGAGGTAATTTATTTTCTCTCATCTTAGGAGTAAGAAATGAAAATCTCTCTTATGTCCAAAGTTGTAAAATAAATAATGCACCTCCAATTTGAAATACAGGAGCATATCTGCAAGCCATGCACAATTCTCTGTACAAAAAATTTAATGTGGCTGTTTTCCAACTATACTCCCTAATCCTTGCAAAATCCTTTAGAAATGGAAGATAGAAGAAACCTGATTGTAGAACTTTGTGGGCCGTTTTCTTACTACTAAAATGACCTCTACAATGGAGTTTATCACAGAAAGACAGGATGTTATGTTGTTCCTCCTCTGGTATACACCTCCTGATGAGTTGGTCTGAATAACGCTTGAAAAGATATAGTTCATCCCAAAAGTAATTCCTGCAAACATAGAAAAATCTCTTCCTCTCTTGAAAGCTCATTTCAGGCCTTAACATACCACAAGCCAAATAATTAACAATACCTGAATACCAAGGCTCATGATTCATAGTAAAAAGGTGTTCATCAAGGAAAGTCTCAGCAATGGCCTTTTTAAAGGCCAAGGTATCAAAACCAAAGATTAACCTAGACAAATGGTCAGCAACTAAGTTTTCACTGCCCCTATTATATTTGATTTCCAGGTCAAATTCTTACAACAATAATATCCACCTAATTAGTCTAAGTTTGGCATTCGGTTTGGTTAAAAGATACTTTAGGCCTGCATAGTCAGTATGCACAATCACTTTAGACCCTATCAAGTAAGATCTAAATTTATCCAAATAGAATATAATAGCCAAAAGTTCCTTTTCTGTGGTGGAATAATTAATTTGAGCATTATCAAGGGTCTTGCTTGCATAATAAATGACATGTAAAGCTTTATTCACCATTTGTCCAAGTACAGCCCCAATAGCATAGTCACTAGCGTCACACATGATCTCAAAGGGTAGTGAGCAATCAGGTGCCATAATAACAGGAGCAGAAGTCAATTTTTCCTTTAAGGTATTAAATGCAGAAAGGCACTCATTAGTAAAGCCAAATTAGCATCTTTAGCAAACAATTCAGTTAAAGAACACGTAATTTTAGAAAAATCCTAAATGAATCTCCTATAAAAGCCTACATGTCCTAAAAAATTTCTAATGCTTTTAACAGATATGAGTGGTAATTAACCAATCAAATCCACCTTAGCATAACTGGAGCAATATGTGATGGCAGAGCAAAGATCGAAAAGCAAATAGAATAAATTAAAGGGGAAACTAAAAAAATAGGTAAGCGGTTTCCGATTTTTACAATTTTAAATACGTGATATTTTTTGTGTAAAATGAGTATTGCGGTTTGCATCATTAGCAACTTTAAATATATATTCTTAATAACGTTAAAAAATCTAAGGGAAAATTTAAAATATAGGCATGTGGTTTTTGAATTTGGTAACCTTAAATATGTGATATTTTTTTTGTAAAAAATGGATACTGTGATTTGTACTGTTAGTAATTTTAAGTATGTTTATCTAAAACTCAGAAGGATAAGAAGGAGAAGAGGAAAGTTTTTAAAGCAACTTAAGATAACTTTAGTGATAGGTGATAAAGTTATCAATTTCATATTTTTAAATTGAAAATTGATGAAATTAATAGCAATCGTCTCATCAAGGATTTCCTTTCCCTTTTTTAATTTAGAAATAATATTCTTGAAACTACTAACTTCATTTTCTAATAATACATTTTTCTATAACAAGTTTGGCATAATCATTTAAAATCTTATCCTTAATATAATTACATTCATCTACAAATTTAGTTAACTATTCATTAACAATTTTTAATTTTCCAAATTCTCATTTTGGAGTTCTAGCTACTCAAGTAAACTAATTATAGAAAAATATGTTTCATACTTACGCATAAGCTTTTCAATAATATGCATCATGTTATCATTTGATTTTTCATCACTTGAATCACTATAGTCGTCTCGAGTTGCTTTAGAGGCCTTATTCTTCTCCTTTTTGTATTTTTAAGTGTTAGAAAAATATATTTAAAATTGATAATGGCACAAACCGCAATATCCGTTTTGCAAAAAAAAAAAAATATCACATACTTAAAGTTGCGAAAGTCGGAAACCATAAACTAGTTTTTTAAACTTTCCTCCAAATTTTTTAACTTTGTTAAGGGTATGTATTTAAAGTTGCTAACGGTACAAACCACAGTAACCATTTTGTGCAAAAAAAATCGCATACTTAAAGTTGCAAAAATCAAAAAACCACATATATATTTTTTGAATTTTTCCCTGAATTAAAAGAGAGGAAGAAGAAAGTCATTGTAGAGCAACACTGAAGAAAGAATGGATAGATGAAAGTAAAAAATTAGAAAAAGGTAAAATTGAAAACTGAATTTCATAAAAATGAGAAGAAAAAAAAAATAAAAGTTGGTTAATAGTTTAAAATTTCTGAACACTAATCTCACTTGAATCTATAAATTTTCCCATTTCTCGCAAATTATATGTGATTGTGTCAATATGATCTTTAGGTCTACACAAAAAAATCGAATTGATCAAATATAATCTAAATTAAAAATTATGGTTTAAGTGGTTTGATGGATGATTATAGTTTTTAATTTTTTATAAACCAATTTTTTTTGTATTAGATTAAAAAAATATAAATCTAATAAAATCGAACCAAACCAATAATATAGAGTATCATTTAATATATATATATATATATATAAAAGTGGGAGTAGGAGGGACAAATAAATTTATCGAGGGATAGACAAATTTACCGATAAACTAATCTGATTGTATTAATTAATTGAGTTAATTTTGTCATTTAATAATTTAATTTATTAATAATAGTATTAATAATTTATTAATTAGAAGTTTAATTTTATTAGGATTAGATAACTATGTTTTATATATATATTGTCATTTAATAATTTAATTTATTAATAATAGTATTAATAATTTATTAATTAGAAGTTAAATTTTATAATTAGATAACTATGTTTTATATATATATATATATATTAGATAATTAATATTAAAAAGAAAAACTTATTTAATAAAAAAATAATTTATTATGGTTTTAATTATTAGAACCTAAAAGTGGAGAACATTAATATATATATCCACTATAACTTTATTTTTTTAATTAACACACTTTTAAATTTCATCATATAATAATAATAATAATAATAATAATTAATAATTTGAAGGATGAAAAAATAACCCTAAAATATTTACTATATCTATTTTATATGACTTTTAATAATGGACAAATTAGTAATTTTTATATGAATTGTAATACGAGTCCAATATCTAATAATTACGTGCAATGCAATCAATTTAATTGTATTAGTTAATATGTTTAATTTTGTCATTTAATAATTTAATTTATCAGTAAATATTATTAATAATTCATTAATTATAAGTCTAATTCTATTAGAACAAGATAACTATGTTTTATATATAAAAAATATATAACTAATATTAAAAAGAAATAAAAAATATTAGAAAGATACAGTCAAAAAAATATAATAGATAAGATGATTTGTATATAGTATAATGTAACATTTTTTTTTTCTATATACAGTATGATATAAGAGTCAAATATAGTTATTTTCAACAACAACAAAAAAGAGCTAAATATAGTTAACAACTATTGATATTTAAATTAAATATGGTTTAATTACATGGTAATTAAAAGTAACTAAAATTAATTTACCAAACAATAATATATTAATATTTATTTATTAAAAACTATGTGCATCGCATGTGGATGATTGAGAATAGTAGGGATAGAAAAAATAACTGTAAAATACTTATTGTAACTATATTATATATGACTCTTAATAATTGATAAATTAGTAATTTGATAAAATTTGAGATAAATATGCAATTCTATAATTTACTGTGAATAAAATATCATAATAAGATAAAATAAATTAATAAAAAATAAAAAAATTATATAAAAAACTAAATAGTAATTAATAACAAATCTGATATTTAATAATCATATGGAAGCACACCAATTTGATTATATTAATTAATTAATTTTATTTTATTATTTAATAATTTAATTTATTATTGAATAGTATTAGTAATTTATTAATCAAATTATTTTATTTATTTATTTTATTATTTATTAAATAATTAATTTAAATATTAACAAGTAATAAAATAATTAAATAACTTCATAAGAAATAAAAATATGTTATAAGTAATGAACATACAATGAACAATTAAGTTTAAAATGACAAATAATTACGTTTAAGACGATGAACAATCAAATTAAAAATGATGTACAATTAAAATATAAATATTAAAACTATAAGCGATAAACATGCGATGAACAATTAAGTTTAAAACGATGAATAATCAAATTCATAACGATGAACAATTAAATTTAAAACAATAAACAATTAAATTCTAATAAAAAAAATTTATAAATTCATCACCATAATTTACTATACATAATTTATTATTAAAAAAATCGTAAAATACTTATTACTTTTATTTTATATATGACTTTTAATAATTGATAAATTAACGATTTGATAAAATTTGAGATAAACAATACTTCTATAATTCATTATGAATAAAATATCATAATAAGATGAAACAAATTAATAAAAAAATAATATAAAAATCAAATAATGATTAATGACGAGTTCAATATATAATAATTATGTGCAAAACACGTGAATAAAAAAACTAGTGTATATATATATATGTGTGTGTGTATGGGGGATAGATTTTTCAATATATACTAATAAATATATGTGATTAGTTTATATATTTGCAAAAAAAAATTTAATTTAATTATTTTTTTATTTATTTATCAAACCAATCAAACCAGCTATCCAAACTGAATTCAAATAATATTAATTCGGATATTTTTAATAGTAATTAGTTGGCTACAAATATTTGAAAATCAATTTTATTTTATTTATAAATTTTTAGTATAAATCGACCAAACCGAACCATAAACACTTTTAATAACATTCACTAGGTGATGATTAATCTAAAATTTCACTTACTAATTTTAAAAAAGTTATATAATATTAATTTGATTTTCATCAATTAAATGTAAAAGAAATATATATATATATATAGAGAGAGAGAGAGAGAGAGGTGTAATCAATATGTAATCAATTTATAAAATTTTGCAATATATAATTCCATTCGAAATTATATAAAAGAAGAGGTAAAAAAATTTTTTTTAATTGATTGAACTTTGATTATTTTATAATATATTTTATTGTAAATAGTAAGTATAATATATTAAAATATTAATTAAATTTTATAAATTGAAATTAATGTTAATTCATAAATAAAATATATTTGAAGTGTTATTAAAAATTTTGCAAAGAAAAAAGGTAGGTTGCCAGCTGTCGAAACATAATAGTTAGCCGGCTAGAGCTTCAATTGATAATCGTGGACTCACACACACTCTATATTACACATGAATATTTTTTCCATGTGTCGAACAGAGACGCCCAGGATCTCTCGCTTTCTCTGACTGACTCGGTTCCTGCTAAACATCTCGCACACCCTCCTTATCAATTTTCATTTTTCGATTTCTTTTTTTCTCAGTTTCTGTATCATTCATCTTCCAAGATTTGAGCTTTCAAAGGTCGAAGTAAGTTTCTTGTATGATATCTCTTATCTGATTCTTCTTTGCTTATTCGAACATTTGTTCGCATTAAACTGCATCACTTGTGCACACACCATTGTCCTTGATGAGCCTGATTCATTCTACTTGTTTGAGCTTTAATGGGTATTCCTATTTTCTTCATTCTAAATTTCTTTTTTCTCCATAATCACCTATTCCTTCCTTCTTCCTTTGATCCATCCGTTCAATGCCCAAGTGTTTCTACATGTTTATGCTTGTACTTTTGAATTTTAAGTATCTCGTGATTTGATAGCTTCTGACTTATACATGGGATTTTGCGGTGAGTTCCGTTTTGTTGCTCTGGAAATAGGGAATCAGGCTGTGGATTTCAAAGATTTAGTTTTAAGTTTTTGTGTGGCATCATTTTGTGGATTAACCCTTTTCGTTATATTTCTACTAGATATTTTACTATAATAGCTAGTTTATCTCTCATTTCATTTCTTCCTTTTATTTTTCATTTTTAATCTGCAGCTACCGCACGAGTCAATTATGGATCGAGTTAAAGTAGTTCTATTATTGCAGTCTAATTACACTTATGGCAAGAGCGTCAAAAAATCTTCTGTGTATATTTTTTCCTGATTGAGGAAATACGACTTATGATGCTAGTGTAGCCTTTTAAGACGCTGCTTTATTGCTGTGCAATTGGCATTAAAGAAACACATAAACTTTCTTGATATTAAGCTTTCTATTAGGTGGGACTCAAGGGGAAAAAAGAGAAAAATGGAAATACCTTATCAACCACTGAACAGGCAATTTATTAGAAGAAGATTTTACTCATTTTATAAGCTTTTCGTAGATTATTAATTATTTAGTTAATATAACTGGACAAACAAGATATCTATTTGGCTAGAAGTAATGTTGATAAAAGTTTGTACTTTACACATTCATTAAATCTTTAGTTAGCTTATAATTCCTCTTTCTGTATAGCTTTTGATGGACGATTTCACCATTTTGTAGAGTTTGGCTAAATCTTGTGGATGCATCAGATGTCTCACAATTCATTTATGTTTAGAGATTGAAATTTATAATGATGGCATCAAGAGCAATCTTTCGGAGGAGGGGATCCCTCATTGATTCCTTGAACCGACCAACTTGCTTCATTCGGAGTTTTTCAACTTTGGAGCATGAGCAGCCATCCCAATCAAGTGGCTTGGAAGGATCAAGATGTGTAGCCGGCCACCCATTTGGAAATACTGATCGCAAATGTGAAGGGGATTTGTCTTCTGTTGTCAGGGATAAAGTTTTATCTCTTTTAGCTCCAAGGCTTTTTAAGCATGGCTCTTGCGGATTTTCAACTACGGGTCCTGGAATTGGAAAGGCAGATTTTGACTCTCCTTGGGGAATTAGGTGGTTTTCACAGTCTGTTTGTTTTTCTTCCTCTGCCACAGCTGGTCAACCAGAATTCACCAGCGGTAGTGATAAAAATGTACAGCAGGCTTCCAAACAGGTGAAGGAAGCTTCACCGGAGGAGTGTGATGAAGCTGTTGAAGATTTGAGTGAGGTAAAAGCCAAGGCAAAAGCTAAGCAGGTGCAAGAATCTCAAAAGAGTTCTAAATCAATTATGCAGAGAATATGTGCTATGCTTCTGGGTATTGGTCCTGGTTTGAGAGCTGTTGCTTCAATGAGCAGGTTATATTTACTTCTTTTGCTTTTGCGTGGGTGGAGTCATGTCATCAATTACTTATTTTTCATTTTGTTTTATTTTTCCTTAGGGAAGACTGGGCGAAGAAATTGTGCCATTGGAAGGATGATTTTAAGTCTACAATGCAACATTATTGGCTGGGAACAAAGCTACTGTGGGCTGATATTAGGATTAGCTCAAGATTACTGGTGAAACTTGCAAGTGGGAAGGGTCTTTCTAGAAGGGAAAGGCAACAACTCACACGGACCACTGCTGATATATTTAGGCTAGTTCCTTTTGCAGTTTTTATTATTGTTCCATTTATGGAATTCTTGTTGCCAGTATTCCTAAAATTATTTCCCAACATGTTGCCGTCAACCTTCCAGGATAAGATGAAAGAACAGGTGGCAATTCTCCCTTTTTATGCTATGCAATCCTATTGATTATATTAATAGGCTCTATGGTTTGTTTACTTCGTTGGTTATCTAGTAAAATTTCGATGTAATTTAATTTAATTTTTAATTTTGCTTTTCAAAGTAGTTGTTGCTTTATCTATGTAGCCTTTCATTATGAATTGTTTCTGAGTGGAATATTCATCCTTAAGATTCTGCTACAGTAGCAGATATAGTATTTTTCATTAGCGTTCTATTAAATAACAAATAGCCTGCAGCTAAATTTGTGGGTTTAAAGTTTCATATTTCTAATAAGTTTTTAGCTTTGCATGTCATTTTGCGTATATATCAACATAACAATAATCTTCCCTTCACCTTGTTTTTTGTTTATTATTGTTTCCATTAAGATTATACAGCACATAAGGCTAACTTATTTCTAGAATAGTCTGGACTTTGTTGACATATGGACTTTGTTTCTCTATTTAATCCTTAGTTGTCCAACATTCTGGCAAAAGTGTCATTAAATGTTTTTATCATGTCATTACTGTTTGTGAGTTGTCAAAGCACTTGGGATGGAGGTACATCCACATCTTAAATTTTAGTACAAATTAATACTGCAGATTTATGTCTCCGCACTCTTATTTATGCCTGCACTTCTCTTATGAAGAAAAATTTCGGTCTAATGTAAATGCTAAATTTGTAGGAGGCACTGAAAAGGAAACTAAATGTGAGAATAGAGTATGCCAAGTTTCTTCAAGATACTGTTAAAGAAATGGCAAAAGAGGTCCAGAACTTGCGAAGTGGAGAGATTAAGAAAACAGCTGAAGATCTTGATGAATTTATGAACAAGGTAATTTTCTTGTGGTCCTTTTATTCCCCCAATAAACAGCAATTCTGAAAATAATGAAACTTAATTTTAAGTTTCATATTTGCCATTTAAACAGGTTAGAACAGGTGCAAGAGTTTCAAATGAAGAGATTTTGGGTTTTGCCAAATTGTTTAATGACGAACTTACTTTGGATAATATCAGCAGGTTTTTCTGCTGTCTTTTCTGAAATTCTGGAAGCATCTTTGCTTTACATGGACATTCTTACTTCTTTCAGTACCATGATACTTGATTAATCAATTTATCACTTTATTTGTTAAATATAGGTCTCGATTAGTAAACATGTGCAAATATATGGGTATTAATCCATTTGGAACTGACGCGTACCTACGCTACATGCTTCGAAGGAGACTGCAAGAGTAAGATGAATTTCAACTACTTTTAGGTTCTATTTTGCTTGGTTTTGTCTCAGGTCAGGGGTCTTGACACATGCTGAAAGATGGAAAATTTCTTTGTTTGCATTATAGCTTTGCACTAGTGGCTAGTAACCATGTACTTGTCTCTTTTCATATCGTTTTGGTGCTTGCTGAATCGCTAATGTGAGAGTTAGCTTCGGAAAGAATTTTGTAGAGAAGGTGAAAGCTATCTTTTTTTTTTTGGGTCGATTTGGTAGAATACAGTAATATAGTATAAAAAAGTGGGATACAAGGTTGGTTTCTTTGTTTATTCTTGGAATAGACATGAAAGTAATGCTTATATGTACACTTTTCTTCCATGGGAAATGAACAAATGATGTGAAATATTGGCTATTGCAGACAACGTTACTGAATTATATATTATAAATGATTCAGAAAGTGTAATGATGGGATACTTAAATACACTGCATATTCGTATGTTTGACCAACTCAATTATATATTATAAATGATTCAGAAAAGACAATGATGGGATACTTAAACACAGTGCATATTTGTGACAAATATGCTTGTCCATGCCTTATGAAAAAAATGGATGAATGCATTAGAGATTTTAATGATTTTGAAAGTTTTTTGTTTGCTTATTTTAGGTTCAAGCATAAGAGTGGGAAATGAACACTATGAAGTTCTGAATGATTGATCTTTTTAAACAAAGAACTTCAAATTGTTTGGATTTTTGCAGGATCAAGAGTGATGATAAGATGATTCAAGCAGAGGATGTGGAGTCGCTTTCAGAAGCTGAGCTTCGCCAAGCTTGTAGAGATCGAGGTTTGCTTGGATTACTTTCAGTTGAGGAAATGCAGCAGCAGGTTAGTATCTATTAATATTATGTTATTATCTTGTAATTTTCTCAGACTCCACAGAATAATTTATGCAATATTGTCTTGCACATGAAAGGAATAACTAGAATCCATTTCATAAACAAATATTCAGAATATGATCGGTGATGTCAAAATATAAAGACATTTCAGAAACTAAGGCCTTCATAAAAATCCATTTTCAAGGCAAATATGCCCAGAGCATCCTCTTGCTGTTTATGTCAGCACTAGGAAATTAAACGGACAATTTTCTGGAGTGTTAAACCAAGCTACTATTGTAAGTAGCTCATAAAAACTTTAAATTTTAATTCAAAAGAATTGCTACAGAATAAAACAAATTCATGCTGATTCCAGTATCTGCACTAAGCTTCCATTTTTTCTCCTTTTGCTTGACCTACCCTGTTGTGGAACTTCTAAAATCATGCAGTGGCCTCATTTAATATCCTATTGCTGATATATTGCACCTCTATCTTGACCTTAGCTTTCCTCTAACCATTCTGATAATACTTGAAGTAGACAAATATATTTCTCTTAGATTTAATGGATATGCCATGAAGGAATGACTTTTCTGAGGTTCTTGTAGAAGTAATATAACTTACTTACATCTACATTTTTTTTGTTCTTTTAGAGAGCAATTCACACCTACATTTTGGTAGCAAATGCCATTGTCAAGTTTGCTTAGATGCTACGCCAAAAAAAAGCAAATTTCATTTTTTTTTTTCAGTTATTGTTATATTTTACACCTCATAATGGGTAGAGGGAGGGCTTTATGTTGTCCTGGCATGAAAGTGAAAATTTCTCTATGCAGCTTCGTGATTGGCTGGATTTGTCTCTGAATCATTCTGTTCCATCTTCTCTGTTAATTCTGTCTAGGTAACTACTAAGCGTGTTCATTTATATTTTAAGACATGGGAGAACATCTAAACTTTTTTTCTTTATTTACCATCTGCAGAGCCTTCTCTGTTTCTGGTAAAGTTAAGCCTGAGGAAGCTGTTCAGGCAACACTTTCATCTCTTCCAGATGAAGTTGTGGATACTGTCGGAGTTACTGCCTTGCCATCTGAAGATTCAGTATCAGAAAGGAGAAGAAAGTTGGAGTTCCTAGAAATGCAGGAAGAGCTAATCAAGGTCAATTGTGTTATATTTTATGTGCTTGGGAATTTCCCTGGAATTCTTTCAAAACCTCAATCCATAAAGTTGTTTCTTTTTCCCATATTGAGGGGCTTCATAAAGTTGAATGTGTGAAGATATCTGTGTGATCTGTATGCGTATCATCTAGGGAGGCACTGCTAATGAATCTCACTTTTCTTGTTGGTCTTCTGCTGTTTTTATTTGTTGATGCTTAATGTTTCCCTCTCGTTTCACTTCCCAATAGCTTTGATAATTATCCTTTTATTTGTTCTTGTTTGTTATGCGGAATTCTAACTTCGGTCTTGACGAGTGTATCTTGTACAAATTTCCATATGTTGAAAAAGGCCATTATTCACTATAATTTCGTTGAACTAAGAATTGGAGGGGAGTTTTTCAGAGTCCTATGCTTAAATTTTTGTCTATGAAATATTGTTTTGATTTCTCTAACTTGCAATGATTTTCACTATTGTCAAGCAATGGCCGTTACTTCCATATGCTCTCTGGAACACATCTATTTTAATTTTCATACACTTTACATATGCTGATTGTCAAGCTATGTTATGCTAGTACTTTATTTTGCTATATTAAGATGCTTTGCTTTTTTGATTTTTGGTTATGAATAAATTAACATGTAGGAGGAAGAAGAGGAAGAAGAAGAGGAGCAGGCGAAGATGAAGGAATTTATTGGTAGCCAAAAGGATGTGGCTCTGGAAGAAATGAATATTCCAACGGCGAGAGAAGCAAGGGAGCAGGCCAGAGCAAAAACACTGGAGAAACACGAGCAGCTTTGTGAGCTCAGTCGTGCTTTAGCTGTTTTAGCTTCAGCATCTGTAAGGACTGGATACATGTATCGTTATACATTTCTTTACTGTCATGGAATCTACCTAGACTCATTACTTGCTTTTCTGCTGCCACTTTCAGTCTGTTAGCAGAGAGCGTGAAGAGTTCCTGAAACTTGTTAAGAAGGAGGTATTGCAGTTTGTTCTCTGTTGACTGCCCTAATGCATTATATGATACTGAAAGTGTTTTAAATTTAATCCTTTTTAATTTTCTCTTGGATGTTACAATAATTTAGGGGTAGGTGATAGATGACTTTCTAAGAAATGACAATATCTCAACATTTGCCCTTTTCGTCTAAAGCTTTTAGGTTTCATTGATAAGAACCGTTGTACTTCATGAAAAGTTCACGACATTTAAGCTTTATTACTTAAGCTGTTGCTCACCATCTTTCCCTATTTGGCTCATATCTGTTTTAGATATGGGAGCCATTTTTCTTTAACGTTTTCCCCTCATTTTATTGGTATCCTTTTTTCTATTTTCTTCTTTTTTGCTTTTTTTTTTTCTATTAAATAATTTAGAATGGGTGCCTGTAAGGATGGCCTTATCTGTGGTTTCAAATTTAGACAATGTTAAATGTGTTATACTGGTGTCTGGGAGTATCAAAGATTGTAATGCTTTGAAATTATCTTTTCTATATATTTCTGCTAACTTTCTTTGTACCAGCAGTTTGCTAGTGGGATTCATTCATGCATGTTGTTGCTAGGGTTTGCCCATTTGAATTATCTTGGTGACTGACTGGAATTGTACTACACAGATGTGTTCAATGCATCTCTGGACTTTTTGATATCTTAATTACTTGGGCTCTGCATGTTGAGAAACTTTAGACCTGATCATGGGCTCAGGAATCCGCTCTGACCAGTTGAAATTCCTAGGCTTGGACACATATATTTATGCATAAGCCTGAGCTAGCCCATGCCCATCAAATGTCCAATCATAAACAGGTTGGGTTTGAGCCGTATATATATATATATATATAAGACAATCAGTTCATGTAGGCAAATATAGTCTTGGCATTTTAATTACTGGGCAGTTTTATTACTTGAATTTCATCTTTTATAGAATTTGCATTTAATTAAAAAGGAGTCCTTGCTACTTGAGTTAAGATGCAACATAACTTTGTCTAATTGCATTTCCTCTGCCTTCACTCTTGTTTGCTGCTGTATATTGTCTATTTCCAGATAGACCTGTACAACAGTATGGTGGACAAAGAAGGGACAGAAGATGAGGGCGAAGCTAAGAAGGCATACAGAGCTGCTAGAGAGGAGAGTGACCATGCTGCTGAGACAGCCATAGCTGACAAGGTTTCTTCAAAACTGATTGATAGAGTAAGTAAACTTTAAGGAAGTTTATGCTTGTATAGCTTCATTTTTCATTTTTTGGTTAGTCAGTCTTTTTTCACTGTCTCCTCCCTGGATTCTGCTTTCTGATGAATCTGATTATAACTGTGATGTAAAACTAACAGTTTTCTCATGGTCTGTACATACTTCAGGTGGATGCTATGCTTCAAAAGCTTGAAAAAGAAATTGATGATGTGGATGCCAAAATTGGAGACAGATGGCGCTTGCTCGATAGGTTTGTCCATTTATTCTTGAAAATTTCATTTAGTGGTGGGTGGTAAAACTTGCTGGAAATTGAGCATTTTCATGGTGCATGTTCCTGGAAATATTTTTGAAATTTATTTTTATTTAAATTGAAGTCTGAGATACAGATAAGATAGTGAATTGTTAAAATATGCATGCCGAGTAGCATAGTATGAACTACATTTATTTTACTATCACCATTTTTTTTGAGACAATAATCACCGTTTGTTATATCAGTCAAAATTTGATTGTACTTTGGGTTGCCCTTTGTGGTTTGACTTCCGTCTTCCTTTTTTTTTTTTTTTTTTTTGCATTTATACAGATTCGGCATACCTCCTTTTCATTTGCATTAATCTTGGCTTTCTGTTACTAAACATTACTGTCTTCTTACATTACCATTGATCCAGTAGTTTTACTTCATTATAAAGAGCTCGCTATTTATTGAGGCAGTATTTGCCGAGGCAAAAATGACTTTATGAGTTAATTACATTTTTGCTTCTCTAGTAGATTTACTTTTTTTCCATTGTGATGACAGGGATTATGATGGGAAAGTGACCCCTGAGGAGGTTGCATCTGCTGCTACGTACCTCAAGGATCACTTGGACAAAGAGGGTATCCAAGAACTTATAAGCAACCTTTCCAAAGATAGAGGTCGGTAACCAATTTTTCTGATCTTGAATTCACTTGATAGATTTGAAGTTTTTAAACTTGTTCCATTGTACCTGAAAAACCATATCCTCTTCATAAGATAGTTTTATTTTGCATTTCTTACCTTTTTTTTGGGTAGCTTTTTATGTGTCATGCAGACGGTAACTTTTGGAAATACAGTACAGTTACATCATATCGAAGCATCAAGCATAGAATCATTTTCGGTTCCTTCTAGAATATTCTAGAAAAGCATTTTGACTTGTTTGTGGTCACAATGTAGAACGAATAGAGAAATAATTGCATTGCAATGGCTTTTCATGTCTGCCATTACATGGCTTGTTCAGATTTATTTAACAATGATCTATTTTGTGTTTCAACAGAAGGAAAAATACTTGTGGAAGACATTGTCAAGTTAGGCAGTCAAATGGAAGAAGATGATACAGCTGAGGGGCGACAAACATAGGGGATAGCACCTGGTTGTTGCTGCTCCTGTAAAGGCGTCTGGTGCATTTCTTTTCCCCGACACTTTGGGATAGCACCTTCCTAGAGATGCATAAGATCTCGAGAGAAATGGGAAGACAAAAATGAAAAATGATGGAAAGATTCTTTATTTCTGCTATAGAAATTAGTATCTGTAACAGCAAATGACACATTTTTCTTTACGCACACCTCATTGGTAATGTTATTCTTGTGTGCGCTGTGATTCACTGATAAGAGGCTTTTAGGAATTAGAGGCGGATATGTTGCAAGAATGTAATACATATATATGAAATTATTCTTACCGAGTAATTATAATTAGGAAAAACGTAGGGTTAAAAATTATGAATATTTTTCGTGGGAAAAATTACATCAATACTCTTAAGGTTTTAAAAAATATACAATTTGTTCATTATAGATTGAAATAATATATTAATACTTCTGAAATTTAAAAATTATATTATTTATTTTCTGAAGATTTGATACATTGCATAAGTATCTTTATAAATCTGATTTACTAGTTTAATACTTTTTCAACAAAAAAAAAATATTTTTTTACTAATATATTATATTTTTTTTTCATATTTTAGGAGTATTAGTATATTATTTCATATTATAGATATTAATGTATTAAATTAAACTGGAAAGAGTAAATATTAATTTTTTCTTTTCCATGCGATGCCGATTTGGTCACGGGACTTGAGACTGCAATTAGCAAATTCACAATTGTAGATATTAAAAATAAAATAAAAAAGAAACTATTGGTGAAGTCAAATATTCTAACCAAATGACAGTTGTGACTTGCGACTCTGCGAGTGATGAACATGAGCTGCAAGCTATTTTCTCATTCGAAAATCAAAAAATCTGAAACGAAAGAGAAAAGCGTCTCTCCCCCTCTTTCATTTTTTTTACCTGTGCTTCTCTTTCCTTATTTTTATTTTGGTTTTTGGATTCCCCACCTTTTTCCGATCTCTCACTCAAGTCAATTTCTAAACTTTAAACTCCTCTTCACTTCAAATTCCTCAAGCTCCTACAACTGCTGCTTGCTACATGCCGCCTCCGCATCACGTCGCTTCACCACAGAAACTAGTGTTCCTCCTTTTCACTCTCAATTTCTCATATTCTCTGCTGATTCTTCAAGCTCTTGATTGTCCAAGCCGCTAGATTTCGACAAAATGAAGCTCCTTTCTTCTGTTTCCAAGTTTCTGAGATGGCGGGGTAGTTGACCTGTCATTAAGCGAATTTGGGTTTTTTATTCAGCTCTCTCAAGTCTTATTCGGGATATAACCCAAATTAGGGTTTTTGCTAGAAAATTTAGATAATTTCGGTTGCATTGAGATTAGGGTTTGAATGCTGAGTTATGTGAATTTGTTGAATTTCAAGTGTTGTAGTCTCTCAGATGTTGAACGCATTGAATTTAATTAGATTTGAGTTTAATTTCTAGTCTAGGGCTTTCGGAGAATTTGGAGGAAGCAGCTGTCGTATGGAAATTACTGCTTCTGTTTGTAAATTAGGCAACTCACTTGAATTTGAAGTGTTATTGCTTATTGGAGTTCTGGGTTGTGTCTGAAATAAGATTTTTCGGAAGTTAAGTTATATTCAGGCTTTGGTTGTTGTCGTGAATTCGGGATTTATGCTATAGCTTTTAATTTATTGATAAATTTTAGTCGTTACAGAAATTTTTAGGATACTTGGTAGATAGTCTATTCGTTGTGAGACAGTTGGGTATTTTGTTTGTAGTTTGTCTAAGAAATGTTTTATTCACAATTTATATTGGCCAAGAAAGGGCCTTTAGGAACGATATGGATAGCTGCGCATTTGGAGAGGAAGCTTCGAAAGAACCAAGTTGCTGACACAGATATTGGGGTCTCTGTAGGTAAGTTCTAATTATATTTCTTGCGTTTGTTTGGTTAACTTAGTTTTGCTTATGTAAAAAATAAGGTAGGATTACTCAGTTTCTAGTGATTTAGTGAAATATAGAAAGTCTCATAGTGTTAACTCTCTCATAGTATATATTTTTTTTTTCCGATTACTTTTTGTTCGAGCAATTGGATCATAATCAACATCTCAATTCTCAAGTCCTTACTATAAGTGAAAAAGTAAGAAAGTAATACCTTACTACCATTTGTGAAGACCAGTTTTGATTTTTCTTTTTCACTTCATTGCTCTGACTCTTGGTAATTTGGCTTCTAGTTTATGGTTTTACAATTTCTGGTATTAAACAAAGAAGGAACTGTCTTCCTCCTCGGCAAGAGTGCCCATTACCTATGCTAACATGGAATTCCAATAAAAAAAAAAATTGATGTGAGTGTAGAAGCAATACAATATATCTGATCGATTTGTCACCAATAGTATTTATATTTTCATATTTATGCATCGTTTTTCTTCAGAATGGTTTTCATTTATTCAAGTTCGTTAGTTCATTAGTTGTCATCATTTATTGGTATATTTGATTGGAGTGGCTTGAAGTATTTTGGGAGTATATTCCCCAAGATCAAATTTAGTACTGAAAAAAAAAAGGTATAACCAAGCTTAGTTAAGCATTTTTTTTCACATAAGTTAAAATCATTCAATGGAAAGCTGTATTCTGCTTGCTCACTTGCTAATGCTTGATGGTTAACTATCCTATTTTCTCATCTAACTTCATTTTTCCCCTCTCGCAGATTCCATTCTTTTTCCTGAAGTGCCTATTGCACTTAGATTGTCCAGTCATCTTCTGCTTGGTGTGGTGAGGATATACTCTAGAAAGGTCAATTATCTTTTCGATGACTGCAGTGAGGCTTTGCTGAAGATAAAGCAAGCCTTTCGCTCCACTGCGGTTGATTTACCTCCGGAAGAGTCAACTGCTCCATATCACTCCATTACACTCCCAGAGACTTTTGATCTTGATGATTTTGAGCTGCCAGACAATGATGTGTTTCAAGGGTTAGTTCTGAATTAGAGACTGTTGATGGTGAAAGCTAATATCTACTTTAAAATTATGGTTGATTTTTGTAGTATGGCACAACAAATATGTGATGAAGATATTGCATTGGAACTTGTTTAACTTTGTATCTTCTGTTTTGTGTATTGGCCATTTTTTTTCCCTCCCCTTCTTTTGTTTTGGAATTTACTGCAGGGAGTAGTTTTCTCATACTAAGCTCTACTAAGCCTTGATCTTAGTTTGGCTCTTGGATACTTTTCCTACACTCCAACCCATTTGAGGCTATATTTTCTGAAAGATCTAGGCCTGCTAAATTCATATTATCGACTTCCCTCATATCATTCTAAGTTTGGCCTTTACTTTATTTGCTTGATTGTATGTGCTCTAAAGCTTTTGTCAATCCACAATGCACATGTCCAAAATATCTCAGTTTGCCTTCTTTCAACATTCCCTTGATTGGTGCTATTTCCGCATTTCTATGAATGTAAAAATTGTTTATCTGGCCCATTTGTGTATTTTATGAATGCATTTTAGCATCCTCATTTATGCCACGTTGATATCATGTACATGCTACATTTGTTTGTTAACCACCCACCCTACATTTGCTATCATCCATATGGTTGGTTGACTTGTGTTCTTGTAAAACTTTCTCATTGATTTGGTTCTCATTTTGTTTCACATTGGACTTTTGCTTTGATTGTATTATTGTTCCTCCTCACCTTTACCATCTATTTATCTTATGTAACCTTAGCACTTGACATACGTGCTTTATAGACCTTTATGCTATTCCAGCCAACCCCACCTTTTCTCGCTTATTCTTCATAACTAAAAATGCAATGGTCATACTTGTTTTGGTCCTACTTAACTTAAAAGGCTCTAATTATGGAAAAAAAATTGTAGACAGGTACCAGTGCCAAAATTTTGAACTATTTTTTTGATGGTATCTGATGGATTGCTTCAATGTATATGCTTTAAATCTCTCCTCATAGCTCTAGTTTTTTTATCTGATGGATTGCTGCAAATCGATATGCTTTAGGGCTCTTTTCATACCTCTAGTTTTTTGTTAGCTCCAAATCAGGTTTTGTCAATTCAAAATATATTATCAGCAATTGACATGCATTGAAGGATATTATATTGTGGGTTTCAAAGCCTAAGTCTTTTAGTACATGACACTCTACCAATGGCTTTGAATTTATGATCTCTCCTCGGGAATTATTAAACTCAAACCTTGAATTGTCCACTCCATTAATGTGGGTCTGAATTAATTTGTGTTTTGCTCAATTTTTTTTTCTCTTTGTATCCTGCAGTAACTATGTTGACCATCACATCAGTACAAGGGATCAAATTACCCTTCAAGACACCATGGAGGGTGTTGTTTATTCGACATCACAGTTTGGCTTGGATGGTTAGCGCCGGCCTTTACAATGTCATGGCTTAGCTGTTCTTTTAATTTAGATTGTTATATACTAGGTGAATGACATTTCTTTGTGTATCATAATTTGTTTTCAGAGCGTTTTGGTGATGGTGAAACCTCTCAAGTTGGTTTGGACCTTGAAGAGGTAGTTCTATTGTTGTGTCTTGACATTTTATTGTGTTGGAAGCTAATTGGATAAATTTAGGTCAGTATGATTTTATTCATAGTTACTCTTTGATCTCGTTAGACTGACCAGACCAGCTTCATCCATGCCACCTACATCATTGCACTCACTAATAAATATATGGAGTGAGTGAAGGTGTGCCAGTGGGTATCTGACCCCTCCTCCTACTTGTTCAGTCTGGTGTAATACAATTTGTTCTTGTGAAAATTAAAGATGACCAAATTTACTGATTATCCTTTTATATTGTTGGGGTAACCATATGTTGGTTTGTGCATCAGCAAACAAATTTCCAGTTTTTCATCCTTTTCAGGCCGTTCTTAGAGGTCCCAAGGTCCCATGTCATTTAGTTATTAACCTTTTGTAAAATTTTTGCTTGACATGAGCTTATGTTTCATCATATGTGTGTTAGTTGTTAAGGTTCTCTTCTTTGGCTGACCATAAACAGGATTTGTTTCTAGAAAAGGTTGCAGCAACAGGGCATGACGAGGTTTCCAAGTAAGGCTTTCATATCCATGTCAATAATATTTGATGTCTTTTCTTTAACATTCATTCTGATTATATTTGATTTCTTTTCACATAGTTTCATTCAGGGTATGCATGTTCATTTCTCTGTATGCTTCTATTCTTATTTATTTTATACATTAACGGATGATAAGGAGATGTCATTTAATATGCTTCTATTCTTATTTGTTCCATTTAGGGCATGCATGTTCATTTCTTGTTTTATTCATTAACAGATGGTCTTTATGGTCTTGAATAGAATCATTAGTTCTTGGTTTGGTTACTCAGATGTATCAAAAGCAGAAAAAGATTATTTACCTATAATTTACTTTTCTCCAGCATAACAATGCCTTCATGTTAGTAGGGAAATCAATTGTGAGGTTGTTGGTGTGGTGGATAATGTTCTGATAGGGTTTTCTTTGAATAACAACATAAAGATTATGTGATGGTTGATTATTAAAATGTCTTTTCATACTTGATCTGTTGGTTAATTTGTATAATTATTTGCATGATTGAGAATTCTAAATGTACCATGTTCAATACCTCATTGCAGAAATGATGCTCAAGTGTCTGTTGAAATGATGCCACATCCAAAAACAGGTGCTAGTCATGAGAGGATGACTGGATCTTCAGAAAAGATGCCATTGAATGGTAGTAGAATCAAGGTTGATATGGATATCCAACTTATAGCTAAGCAATTACTTGACTGTTTATGGTCCTCCTTTTAGTTTCTTCATCTTTTTTCCCCTCAATTTAACACGAGGAATGCCATTTTTCCTGGTGTGGGAGTATATTCACTGCCTCAGTCTAATGAAAACGGTTTACTCTTGTTAATAGATTGATGGTCTTGCTGCAAATTTTGAGATCATTGATTATGCTCATGCTCCATCTACTCCTGGGTTATTAGAGGAGCCAAATGTGACCAGTGTTAAGGAGTTTCTGGCATGTGATGATCTTTTGGAATCAGAAGAGCATAATTTACGAGAATTGGTGGGAAGGAGATTGGATAATATCCCCACTGAGTCAGATCTTCATCACAGGGATTTAAATCATGGTACTTTGGTGAGCACGCCTGCTGAGGACTACAGCTGCGTTTCTGCTGAGCTGGAGAACAATCTGACAGAACCAGAAGAGTTCCTTTCTACATCAGTGACAACAGAACATATTCCAGATGAGAGCGTTGGAACGATGGATGGATTGGACAACGTAGAAAATAAAAATAAGGTTGTTTCATGTGATAATGAGCAAAGTATGCCCTCTATAAACCGAATCAGTGGAGAGAATGAGGAACTAGGAATCAGGTCACAAGAAACTGATAATGTTGAAATTGCTTGCAATCCTGAAAAATCACATTCAATTGACAGTGCTGCAGTGCTAACAGCTGTCCAATCATTGGTATTGTCTAGTGCTCAGGAGTCTGTAAATGTTGAAGGTCAGGATTTTCAGGGCATGGTGGATTCTGAATCAAATGATCATAACAATGTTGGGCGGAGGACACCCACTTCCTCGGGTTTTCTCCAAGCATCCAATTTCCATCCAAGCCAGCCCAATGAGTCGTCTTTATATAACAAGTCTGTGGTTAATCCAGACTTGCAATCAGTGGATGTTGAACCCTTGTCAGTGGATACGCTTCAAAGGGAGGAAGGGCTCAATGCTTCTGGAACTTCCACTAAGGTGCAAGGTTTGTTCTGCCAGCTATATGAGTGCATTTAGATGTTGGTTAGTTCTATAAAGTGCTGCTTGATTCTTCTTACTTTATTCCATTTAATACATATTTTACTGTTCAGGTGAAGAGTGCCATGTATCTAATGGTGTTCAATCAGAGGAAAATAGGATATCTGAACTGACTTTAAATGGAGAAATTCAGGAAGATGGAGGAAAGCAAGCTGAGCAGCTGGATAATGTGATATCTAAGGATAATCAATGTGAAAATTTGAATGGTTCCGTGACTTACTTGCCTGCACCAGAAAAGTTGCTTTCTGTACCCCAGAGGTTTCTTGATGAGCCATATGACTTCCTAGTTCAGACACCTGATGTGGAAGTTCAAGAAGAGGGTGATGGAACAAAAATTTCAGGAAAAAAACGTACATTTGCTGAAAGTTCCATGACTATGCGAAGTTTTAATACAGTTGAATCATTTGGAGCGACTAGATCAAAGAGAACTGTAGATTCTATTCCTGATGATGATGACTTACTATCTTCAATATTAGGTATTTTATCTGTCATGATATCTTCACACTTGGAATGATCTTACCTTCTTTTCCTATAAGTTCTTAAAGCTCCTTAGCTTCGTAAGGTGGCTTCTATAAACATATATTTGACCAGATGAAATTATTTGTGTTCAGTTGGAAGAAGATCATCAGTTTTGAAAATGAAGCCCACTCCACCTGAAGTGCTGCCTACAAAGCGTGCACGGTCTGCATCTCGACCTAGTGCATTGAAGAGGAAGGTGCTGTTGGATGATTTAATGGTTTTGCATGGCGAGTATGTCTTACTTCACTTTCATTCTCACCTACTGCATTTCCTCATTAATAGTAAAATTTTGATTTTGATATTTGATAAGAACTCTTTTTCATACTATCTGAAATGGATGCCAGAGAAGAATAAAAGTCACAATTATCAAACTGTAAAACTCATATTTGGAGTTTGTCATATTGTTATATACATCCTTTTCCACCGTTTATCCCTTCTCAGCTGCTAACAATTTCTAGTAATATGGTTTTGGTGGTGGTGCTTTTGGCTACCAGTCTTCTATTAATTTTGCTACAGTTGCCTATGACAAGTATACCTACAGTAATCTAGTAGAAACTGGCTTAATATTTCTGTGGTTTCCTGGATCTCTTGGAAATATTTTCTGATGTTACTTTTTTCTTATTAATTCATTTTAGCATGTTAATTTCATTGATGATAAATTCGAGTTTCTAAGTTGCATTGTTATGTTGCGGAGTTCTGATCAATTTTCATGATTTTTGTGTCAAGTACTATACGTCAACAGTTGATCAACACTCAGGAAATACGTCGGTTACGGAAGAAAGCTCCTTGCACTCGTACTGAAATTTTGATGATTCAAAGGCAATTCTTGGTAGGAGAAATTTTTGGTGAACCATTATTAACTGGTGAGTTCATTGTGCTCAGAGATCAATATACCTCTCTGTTTATCCTATTTTCATTTAGTCGCTCCTTGTTTTTCTTCTTTCTGATGTTGCTTAAAGTCATTTTATTCTGCTTCCTCACATTATTATTGGTGGGTGGACGATGAGAGAATTGGTTTCTTGTTGTGGCAATGAAATGTGAAGATATTCTGATATACATTTAATTTTGAGCCCTGAATTAATACATTTAGAACTGATTTAAACTTTTGCTTATCTGAACTTTTGTCTATTGACTTATGATGAAGATACATATTTTCTATTTATACACTTTCATATCGAGAAAGTTATATTTTATGTGGCATTATTTGTTCTGTGAGCTTGTATAGTGCTTTTTTATATTCAAGCCTATCATCAAGTCTCTTGTGAACACTTATTATATTTGGTGGCGTAAATTTCATTAGTCTTGTGTTTTCACAATGTCTTTCTTTCTACCTTGTATGATATTATATTTGTTATTCACATGAATAATCCATCTGCTAACACAAGCATAGAGTTAACAAAGCGTTTGTCTTTCAGGTATGTCAGTTGAGCTGACACATGTGCACAATGAAGCATTTGATCTGAGTAGAATCAGGGTTACTGAAAATGATGATAATAATTATGCTTCTTTTGAAGAGATGAATGCTGAAAATTCAGCCAGGAACAGTGTTACTCGAGGTGGAGAAATAGGAGGGAGTATGGACACTGTTACTTTCAGAAATAATGCTGGCCACCCATCTGAGCTTCCTGTTCAGAATGGTAATGAGCAGGTTGAAGACCATCTAGGCTATGATATTGATTGTCAAGAGTACAGGAATGATATTGCTGAAGAAACGGATCTTAGAAGTTCAGTTCACGATCATTTGGGAGAAATAGGTGAGATGGAAATTGATAAAGTGAATTCCACAGTTGCTGATTTCACAAATAACACTGTTCTGGGGGTGGAGACATTGCAAAGCAAGCCAGTGTCTGGAGATACTTCTGAAATGTCAACTAGTACTGTTGATCATTCAGCTGTAGCATGTGATTTGATGCAGATGGATACTCCAAACCTACCATCTGAGAAGATTGATACTCAATTGATTGATGAGGTTCCTTCCTTAAAGGATATGAGCAATGGAATAGGAATTGGTGGTATTGAGGCTGTAGACCATTTTGCAGAAAAAATTGTCGCAGTTGGAACTGAATTAAGGACAGAAGAGGAAATTTTGTTGGAGGAAAGCAAAATTAATGCATCATTTGAAATAAGAGCTGATGGACAGGCAGATGGTTCTGCACCTAATGATAATGCCTATGCTTCTCTTGCTAATATGTCTTCTGACAATTGTAGGTGTATTAACTTTAAGTCTATAAATGTTGACCGATACTTGGAAGAGATTGAAAATGATAAGCATGGGGTCTGTGATGAGGATGGAGGCATAGCTGTCAGTTCAGGGTGCATTGATGATAAGGAGCATACGTCTAATCTTTTGTGTGATGAACCTAAAATGGATTCTACATCTTTGGTAGGACTTGATGGGGATTTGAAAAATGCTTCTATGAGTGGTGAAGATTATACAATACATCAACAGGCTGATTATCATTATAGCATGGATACACAAAATGCTCCTGTTGACCATGTTACTGCTGGAGATTTTGATGTAAGTCAGAGTTCTAAATTCATTTGATTGTTGTTTTCATGTAAACCATCTTCCTTCCGAAAGCTTTTGTGTGCTAGCGTTAACCTTTTCTCTTTGCATGCCTCATAAAATTCTTAGACTTTAGTTATGATTTATAAATTATAAATATAGAATTTGTGTTTCTTTTTAAGTTTATTATCATAATAATTTTAGACTTTTGCATATTTTTTTATTATGATACTTTTAGACTTTTACTTATTTTTGTTTAATTTTATATGAAGATGAAAATTTATAAGTATATACTTAAATTTAATTATTTAAAAATTTTTCCTATATTTTTAATATTTACATATTTTTTCCATGTATCCATGTCCTATATTTTTTAGAAATATTGTTTCCCCGTGTCTGTGTTTATGTCTGTATCTGTATCCGTGTCCGCTCTACATAGATGCCTAGTTTTGCTTTTTGAAACAAGGTCACTTTGATTTGTAATTGTGGTCACATCGTGTGCTGCTTGTATTGGTTTTGTAACTATTAGCTTAGCTACTAGTGATTTTTCATTCTTTCTTCTAATATTTTCTGTTGGGATAGCTGTGGTTATATCAGAGATCTTTTCTTAATTTTTTCCTTTTTGGTGGGGTGTTTTCCTCTTCCTCTAATTTCCATTTACCTTACCAAACAGATTTATTTTTCTGTCTTACTGATTTATGTTCAATATTTTTCCTTCTCAATAGTTATAGTTAGAAATTCAGATTCTAACTGTTATTTAGGTAGGTAAATCATGTTATGCAATGCGCCATTGCAATATATACAATAGTTAGTTTTTGGCATTCCCATTTCATCAATTTTGTTATGACGTGGCTAGCTATTATTGGATGAAAATAAGGATATCTTCAGATTGTTGTCATTTCATCTAGTAGTTTTAGATTGTATTGCTGATGTCTCATGTTATAGATATACATCTAATCCTTCATAATTATTTTTTGCAGGATGTTCAGGATGTTGCTTTTGCAAATGATACAGGTTAACATCCCTTTCTTATTGCCAGTCTTCCTGCTTCTCAATTCCACATGTTGAACTAATAGAGAGAATTTGTTGTCTGTTTTAGCTACTTTCAGGCGCAGGATTGCCTCTTTTATGTGTTTTTTTTCCTTTTTTTGATCAATGTTACAAAATATAATATTCTTATTAGATAATCTCTTAATTAGTGGTAGCAAATATTCTAATTAGATAATCTCCTAATTAGTGGTTGTAAATATCCTAATTAGTATAGTTGCCTTATTAACATTCTATCTTTGTATATAAATATGTAAAGCTTTTAGCAATAAACAAAAGAAATATATTTCCATATCTCTATTTTTAAATGGTATCAGAGCGTTAGAGAGTGGGATTTGGATCTTGAACATATATTTCCAGATTTGGATTATCTGTCAATTTGACATATTAGGATTCCGAAATTGGGTCATCCACTTGGAGTGATCTTCTGTTGTCACCACTGTTTGGCTCGCTTCTGTCTATACAATACTTTTCCAGGCTTGATTAAGATTATATTCTCTTGTTTTTGCTACTTACTTGAGACCAAGTTTTGTTTACTCACTTTTTCGGATCTATAGATTCTGGTTGTGATTTGTTGCTTCTATTTTGTTGGGATTATTGCTTTTATGTGAGTTATGGCTGACAAAAAGACAATTAGTGTTTTTGATGTGATTCCGGTAATGTCTAAAATTACGAAACACAAACTCAATGGCTCTAATTATATGGATTGGAGTAAGACGATTCGTCTTTATTTACGGAGTATTGAAAAAGACCAACATATGACTGACAATCCACCTAAAGATGAGTCTAGACAGACATGGTTGAGGAAGGATGCTCGGTTATTTTTGCAGATTCATAGTTTTTTTGATAATGAAGTTATTGGCTTGATTAATCACTGTGAATATGTCAAAAAATTGATGGATTATTTAGATTTCTTATATTTGGGAAAGGGAATATTTTCCGAATTTATGAGGTTTGCAAATCATTTTATCGTACAGAGAAGCAAGATCAGTCGCTTACTGCTTATTTTATGGATTTTAAGAAAACTTATGAACAGCTTAATATGCTACTGCCATTTAGTTCTGATGTGAAGGTTCAGTAGAGTCAATGGGAGCAGATGACAATTATGAGCGTTTTAGCTGGTCTCCCTTTTGAATTTGAGATTGCGAAATCTTAGATACTCTCAAGTTCTGAGATTTCTTCTTTACATGATGTTTTTGGTAGGATACTTCACATAGAGGGAATTCCACCTGTTCAATACAATAGTGTTCTTGTCAGCCAAAATCATGAGTTTGGACGTTCTTATTACAGAGGTGGTGGTAAAGGAGGGGGATCCAATTCTTTCAAGGCTCGAGCACCGGAGTCAGGAGTATCAGGAGTAATTGTATGCCATTATTGACATAAGTCAGGTCATATGAAGGAGGATTGCAAAAAGCTTCATAATAGAAATCAGAAAACTCACTCTGCTCATGTGGCAACCACTGCTGATGCATCTGAGAAATCAATTCTTATATCTGCAGATGAATTTGCCAAGTTCTCTCAGTACTAGGAATCATTGAAATCTTTATCTACTCCAGTTACTGCCATTGCAGATTCAGGTAAATCCAATGCATGTTTTGTTTTCACCTCCTCCAAATGGGTCATTGATTCTGGTGCCACAGATCATATGACTGGTAATTATAGCCTCTTTTCTACTTTTCAGTCACATAAATCCATCTCTAATGTCACCTTAGCAGATGGGTCATCATCTTTTGTTCTTGGGGCCGGCACAATTACTCCTACCCTCTTGCTTCCTTTGACATATGTTCTTCATTTACTTTAGTTATCTTTCAATTTGATTTCTATAAGCCAAATTTCTCGCACTTTTAATTGTTGCATTTCATTCTTTCCTGATCATTGCTTATTTCAAGATCTTATGATGAAGAAAATTATTGGTAAATGACATGAGTCAGAAGGTCTCTACATTCTTGACACCTACATACCGAGATCTATTGCCTGCTCTGGAGTTACGTCCCCTTTTCAGGCGCATTATCGGTTGGGGCATCCATCTCTTCCTTTGCTTAAGAATTTGTGTCCTCAGTTTAGTAGGTTATCTTCCTTAGATTGTGAGTCGTGTCAGTTTGTTAAACATCATCATCTTAGTTCGAGTTCAATAATTAATAAAAGAGCAAGTTTTCCTTTTGAGTTAGTTCATTTTGACGTTTGGAGTCCCTATCCAGTTCAGTCTAAAACTGGATTTAAATACTTTGTAACTTTTGTTGACGACTATTCTCGTATGACTTGGTTATATCTAATGAAAAGTCGTTCAAAATTATTTACTCACTTTTGTGCCTTTTGTGCTGAGGTTAAAACACAATTTAATGTTTCTGTCCATACATTGCGAAGTGATAATGCAAAAGAATATTTGTCAGCTTCTTTTCAAAATGGCATCCTTCACCAAACATCTTGTGTTGATACTTCATCCCAAAATGGAATAGCAGAGCGAAAGAACATACATCTCCTTGAAATAGCAAGAGTTCTTTTGTTCCAAATGAAAGTTCCTAAAACTTTTTGGGGCTGATGCAGTTTCAACAACATGTTTTCTGATTAATCGCATGCCGTCCTCTGTTCTTCATGGTGAGACTCCTTACAGTATTCTCTTTCCTACTAAATCAATGTTTCCTATCGAACCTAGGATATTTGGTGGTACTTGTTTTGTTTGCGATATTCGTCCACATGTCACTAAATTAGACTCCAAATCATTAAAGTGTATCTTTCTTGGATATTCTCGTTTGCAAAAAGGGTATCAGTGTTATTGTCCTGATCTTAATAAGTACCTTGTATCCTATGATGTCACTTTTTTGGAAGAAACACCATATTTCTTATCTTCTGCTTCAGCACGTCAGGGGGAGGAGGATGACTTGTTAGTCTACACTATTACATCTTCTGAACCAGTTTCTGACTTGGCTCCCTTTAGGCCCCCAATTCGTCAAGCCTATTCTAGAAGACAACACTCTCCTGATCCATGTCCTGCACCAACTCCTCCATCATCATACCCTGTTTCAAGTGATGATCTTCCTATCGCTTTGCGCAAAGGTAAGCGCCAATGTACTTATCCTATTTCCTCTTGTTTCTTATTATCACTTGTCACCTCCTTCTTGTTTTTTTGTTGCATCTCTTTATTCCATCAGTATTCTTAAAACTGTTCATTAAGCCTTGTCTCATCTTGGATGGCGTAATGCAATGCTGGAGGAAATGAATGCTTTGGATGACAATGGTATTTGGACCTTGGTTGATTTACTTCCAGGGAAACAAGTTATTGGTTGCAAATGGGTGTTCACAGTTAAGGTGAATCCTGATGGGTCCGTTGCTCGCTTAAAGGCCCGTCTTGTTGTTAAAGGCTATGCTCAGACCTATGGAGTGGATTATTCTGACACTTTTTCTCCAGTTGCTAAACTAACATCTGTCAGATTATTTATTTCTATGGCAACTACTCATAATTGGCTTTTGTATCAGCTTGATATCAAAAATGCTTTTTTCCATGGTGATCTCCATGAGGAAGTTTATCTGGAGCAACCTCTAGGGTTTGTTGCTCAGGGAGAGTCTGAGAAAGTTTGTCGTCTTCACAAATCTTTGTATGGCTTAAAACAAAGTTCTCGAGCTTGGTTTGACAAGTTTAATTAGGCAGTTGAGAAATTTGGGATGCGGAAGTGTAAGTCTGACCATTCAGTCTTTTACAGACAGTCTGAAGCTAAAGTTATTTTGCTAGTTGTGTACGTTGATGATATTGTTATTACTGGAAGCGATAGTGTGAGAATCTCATCTCTAAAGTCCTTTCTTCATACTCAATTTCACACTAAAGACTTAGGGATGCTAAAGTATTTTTTGGGTGTTGACGTAACAATGAGTAAGAAATGTATTTTCCTATCTCAGCAGAAATATATACTTGACTACTTGTCTGAAACAGGAAAATTGGAGGCAAAACCATCAAGTACTCCAATGATTCTTAATGTGCAATTTACAAAGGATGGTGAACTATTTGAAGATCCTGAGAAGTATCGAAGATTGGCTGGGAAGTTGAATTATCTCACTGTGACTCGTCCGGATATTACATATTCTGTTAGTATTGTGAGTCAATTTATGTCGTCATCAACAGTTCACCACTTGACAGCTTTAGAACAAATTGTGTGTTACTTGAAAAGGGCCTCTAGACGTGGTATTTTGTATGCGAATCATGGACACTTATATTGATAGCTTTTCAGATGCCGATTGGGCAGGTTCAAAGATTGATAGAAGATTTACATCAGACTACTGTGTCTTTATTGGAGAAAATTTGGTTTCATGGAAGAGTAAAAAGCAAAATGTTGTATCACGCTCAAGTGCCGAATCAGAATATCGGGCCATGACACAATCTGTATGTGAGATTATGTGGATATGTCAACTCTTGACTGAGGTGGGTTTCAAAATTACGGTACCAGCAAAGTTGTGGTGTGATAACCAAGCCGCTCTTCATATTGCTTCTAATCCTGTTTTCCATGAACAAACAAAACATATTGAGATCGACTGCCACTTCGTTCGGGAGAAACTACATCAAGGTTTGATCTCTACAGGATATGTGAAGACAGGAGAATAATTGAGAGATTTCTTCACTAAAGCTTTAAATGAGGTTCTAGTTGATTATCTTTGTAACAAACTGGGCATGATTAATATCTATGCTCCAGCTTGAGGGGGCGTATTACAGAATATAATATTCCAATTAGATAATTATCTAATTAGTGGAAGCAAATATCCTAATTAGATAATCTCCCAATTAGTGGTTGTAAATATCCTAATTAGTATAGTTGTCTTATTAGCATTTCATCTTTGTATATAAATATGTAAAGCTTGTAGCAATAAACACAAGAAATATATTTCCATATCTCTGTTTTTACAATCAACATTTCTTTTATGTGTTATGCCTTTGTAATAGTAGTGTGAATGTTATGGATCTGTTTTATAAATGCTTAGCTTCATTCCAGGATTTAGTTTGACAATTCAACCTTCAAGAGCTATTCAATTAAATTACCCTTTCAACATCTTATTGAACCATGAACTTCAATTGTCCATGAAATAAAAAAATTACAATTTTCTGGCACTCAGCCCTTGTCCTGCATTAGACAAATATCATAAATGCTCATGAGGACATTGATAGTGTAGTCTTCATTGGTTTCTATGTAAAAACTATCTTCCCAAATTATAGTCCACTTTCCTTTTTTAGAGTAAAGTTAATTTCTTAACTTTCTAATATGCTCCTATTTAATGTGCCTTGTTCTTGAAAAATGTGAATTGGGGGTATATTAGGAAAACATGAGTAAAATTTACAATTTAACTATATTAAGTAATTTTTTTTAATCTATGTGAAAACTGAGATAAGTTTATCTTTGTTAGAGGGATTAAAATATTTTTCCTGCTTGTATATGCTCTAGAGTTTTGGAATTGATATGATTTTTGGGCCATTTTGCAGGGTTTCTGAATGTAGATGATGATGAAATAGGTGAAGATGATGATGAAGGCATGCCAAATACTGAAGATACTCGACTTCTTGAGAATAGTGGGTGGTCTTCTCGCACCAGGTGTGCATATTTTATGTGATTTCAGTTTTACAAAATACAGCAAGTTACTGTGTGCTAAGGCTTGTTGTATAACAACTAAAAGTGAAATCTGAAAAGATAGCTCTGTTTGTACATGCATAATCAAATGTGGATGCTCTCATGTTTTGTATTTTAGACTACCCAAACTCATCCAATTTTGTTGGTTTAGAGTATTTTCTGTAGTCTTCCTCCTCTTGCTCATACTTTTTGGCAGCTCTTTCTGTCTGACAAACTCATGCATGTGCACACGCTTTTGCTCACAGATTAACCTTAGGCAGCAATTGTGATTTTCCCCAAGGTACACTTTTACCATAAACCTTACCATGACCTTTTGGTGCTTAAAAACCAAAAAATGTCAAGGTTTGTTTAGCATTGTTCTTCTAGTTGTTGAAAAGATCACTATCCTGGATATATTTGATTAAATGCTGTTGAACTATTGTTGTTCAGGGGATTTTGACAATTTGAAATCATAAAAACTTGAGACAGCTAAACTCAATTTCAAATAGCTTTTCAACAATATTAAAAGATTGTTCTTTTCCAAAAAAGGAAAATAGAAGCAGTTTTAACCTCAATGCTGAGCAGACATTAAGTTGCTTTACAGGCTAGAGCTGAGGTATTTTACAAGTTTTGGTTAAATTTTTAATGTTTGGTAGCTAATTATAGGAAACACAAAGCAGTTGAAATGGAGGATCTTAACAGAAAATCGTTAATTATTCACAGCTATTATTCAAATAAGAGGAAATTATTGTCTTTGATATGCTTTATTTAGGATTTAAAATATGATGAATGGGATCATTTGATAAGATTCTTGGCTAGCCAATTTTGTCCTCTAATTCTTATTAAATTAACTTAGTCACAAGTTTCTATTGTCATTTATTAGGGTTTCTTTTGACACTGAAAATTCTTAAAGCCGAGGATCTGTGAATGTTTGAACTCTTCATCTTCTGCATTTAGGCATGTACATTGGGCCAGGCTAGCCAATTTTGTCCTTTAATTCTTATTAAATTTACTTAGTCACAAGTTTCTATTGTCATTTATTAGAGTTTCTTTTCACATTGAAAATTCTTAAGGCCGAGGATCTGTGAGTGTTTGAACTCTTCATCTTCTGCATGTAGGCATGTACATTGGGCCACTAGTCCAATGGATTTTTCGAAGTTATTGATTTTATTGTGCGACTATTTTTATGATGTATATAACTTCTTACTAGAAAGTTAAAGCAGCGTTGAATAAATCATTGTATAATTTCTCTTCCAGAGCTGTTGCAAAGTACCTTCATACTTTATTCGATGAGGAAGCAGGACATGGAAGGAAGATCCTTTCACTGGACAATCTACTAGCGGGCAAAACTCGCAAGGAAGCATCAAGGATGTTCTTTGAAACTTTGGTATGTTTCTTGTGCACTTTGTGCTAGAGTTGTGTGTAATCTCATTTTTGAAGTCTGTATATGTTATGAGAAAACCGTCGTTACGGATGCTAGCAGTTGGCATCGTGGGGCATGGTTGGTCAGGTTTACTGTGGAAGAAGTAGAAAGAATTTGATGCTCTGTTTTTACCAAAAAAATGCTGCTTGAAAATCTGGATGATGGTCTGGTTGTGGTGTCATAGCTTTCAATTAATCTGCCTGTTTTATAGGTTCCAGTGTGTTGATGTGAATTTTTCTCTGATTTGCAGGTTCTAAAAACTAGGGATTATGTCCATGTTGAACAGGCGAAGCCTTTTGACGGCGTCAATATAAAGCCGCGAGCAAAGCTAATGAAATCAGAATTCTGACCCTGGTGTAGGCTCATTTGAAAAGGTTCATGTAGTTCTAGTTTGGGCGACATACTTGGGCACAGCTGGAGATTTTTTTTCTCCGTTTTTAGATTTTCCCCCGCTAAATTGCCTTTATATATATATATATTTTTTTTTTTTTGTTCATGTAACAGGTAGATTAGTGGTGTAAGGTTGCACCTGTAATCATGAGTATAATGACAATGTTGTAATGTAGACTGTATTTTTGTGTAAATATATGTAAAAATATTCTCTTATGAGAGTATAAATGTAAGTTAAATTGTTTGCATGTTGAATAAGTATAAACTGCAAATTATATTTTGGATTCCGATCCATGTATTATGGATTAGAGTTCATTTGATACGTGCAAAGTTATTAATTTAACTCCTTGAGGATGTTCCTTTTTCACTAGCTAATTTCAGAGTGTATTATTTCTCCTTTATTTTTCAACCTGATTTTTTCTTTTTTGTTTTTCATCCTTTAAATACATTCATTAATTTATTAATATTCTGCTCGGAAATTAAAATTCTCAACAAAGTAAGTTTGTTTTAGTGAAGGAAAATTGATAATTTTTTATATTTTAAATAAATTTAATATCAAAGATATAACATTTAGTGATTATTAAACTAAATAAAATTTTAATTGAAGGACTGAATTTACTGAAAATGATAATTTTTTTATATTTTAAATAAGTTTAATTATCAAAGATACAACATTTAGTGGTTATTAAACAAAATGAATCAATCGTAATAAATTAATAAACTTTTACTTTATTCATAATAAACTTTCAATTTATAACAAAAAAATATTTTTTAATAAACTAATAAATTTTTATTTTATTCCTAATAAACATACAGTTTTATAATAAATGAATGTATCTCACTAAACTAATAAACTTACAATTTATAAGCTATATTTTACTCTTAACGAATCTATAGTTTATAAGAAATAAACATTTATAATAAACTAATGAACATTTACTTTATTTGTAATGAACCTACAAATTTATAACAAATGAATATGTTCCAATAAACTAATAAATCTTTTATTTCATTGCTAATGAAGTTAGTATTTAAAACAAAATAAACATGTAGTAATAAACAAATGAGCTTTTACTTTATTCCTAATAAACTTTCAGTCTATAACAAATAAATATTTTTTAATAGACTAATGAACATACCTGCAAACAGATGATGAATATTTACAAAATTATCACTGTGTGTTTGATAGCTATGTAAATTTGACGAGGACAACACGGAGCTCATCTTCATCATCAATTTCAATATCGGTATGAATGAAATAAATTTCAGTACAAATGAAAATACAGAAAAGTGGAGGTAAATATGAAAAAAATATACAAATCTCTGTAAATCATAAAATTTTGTCTTTCTTAGTGGCACTTATTGATGGGCTTGCCATGTGGTAATACATGTAAAGGCTAGAAGAGAATTGAGGAAATTTCATAATTCACCTGTGTTTAACTTCCTCTTTCAAAAACTAAATTTTTTTTCATCTATACCAAAAATCTTTTCAATTTTACCGAATAATTTTTCAGATTGATCGATAGGCATTCTCTAGAGTAGCTCCGGCCTCATTCACATCTCCTTTGAACGTTGAACCAATTTCGGAAATGTGAATCGATAACTTGTTATATCCCAACGATGATAAAGCAAACAATGACGATCTAAGCAAAAAGCATGTTGTGGTAGTATTGATTGGAAGATGGATCTATAACCCCTTGATTCGATTGGAAGAGAACAAAATTTAAGCTCATTTGCTTAGGATTCCCTTTGTAAGCGAAGTAGGGGTAGACATTCATCAAGAAAGGAGATCTAGTTTTAGCATGAAAATTCAAGATTGGAGTAACGCATCCGACCATATATCACTGAAGAGCTCTCGCATACGAAGGATAAGAGGCCTCTAGAATGGTGAGAGAGTGAGTCTACACCTAAATTGACAAGGGTGGTTAATTCTGATTTTGACGAAATTATAACTAATGATTGATTCTGCCGTTGTACAGAGCTATTGGAATGAAAACTGTGAGTGCGAAATGTCTTAGAATTTTAGTTGCATGAGCCACATTATTAGCATTCATGGAGTTTCAAGTAATTAACTAACTAATTATTTCCTTTTTCAACATTAATTAATTATTAAATGATTATGAATTTTATGATATTTAATTCATTATTTGATTATGAATGATTGCAGATGAAAGCATAAGCAGGTCACTGAGCAATACGAGTGACGAAGATATGGATGATTCAATGAAGGTTCAATATATATACATGAAAAAAATGGTTCTTTTTTTTAAATCGCTAAGATATATCCAATGTATTTTCAAGTATATCGAAATATCTCCAAAATATTTATATGAAATTTCCAAAGTATATCTAAGGTGTTCCCAAAGTATATCCAAAATATTTTTAGAGAATTCCTCCTATAGAATTTTCAAAAAATTTCCAAAATATACTCAAAGTATTCTCCGAAAATTTCTCCTGGTTGAAAATTCTCAAAGTATATTCCAGATATTCCCGATATATACTCAAGGTATTCTTAAGATATATCTAAGGTATTACCGTTGTATACCCAAAATATTCCAAAAGATATACCTAATGCTCAATAATAAATTTTAAACTGATAGTTTGAGAATTTTTTATACTTTGGGTATGGATTCAATTCAATTCAATTCTTCTTCTTCTTTAATGATTCAATTTTTTTTTTCTTATTTTCATCTTTTTTATTGAAAATTGAATCAATGTATGCCTAAAATATATCAAAAGTATTCCAGAGATATACTGTCTAGAAACACTTTAAGATGACTTAGATTTAAGTACTGTTGTTAGAAAGTTGTTTTCAGTAAAATTGAAAAAAACTTTAAACACTGATAATTATGTAAATATTTTACCTTTTTTTTTCCAGTTTTGTAAAATTCCCTAGAGAATTTGCTCAATCCAGATTGACTTCTGTGGTGTGGCTCGATAAGAACTTTGGGGTGCATGAACTTAGCCTGGGACCGACACAAAACCGTAACGAATACATTATTTCTGTAACGCCTGCAATGGTGTATTGAAGTAAACAGGAGGAAGTCCAACAACTAAATTTCTAATCCCTCATTTCACATGACAAAATTCATATTTAAAAACCAATAGTTTATGTTCCAAGCTAAGAACATCACAACATTTAACACACGATAATCTCTTCATGCAGCATTTTTCAGCAACTCCTGTCTTCTCTAGCTATGCTCCATCTGCAAGTGTCCTCTTCGAGGTACTGATATAGAGAACTGCATCATATTAGGCAAAAGTATCAAGTGGCCTCTTTGTGTATGTTCAACATCACAACATTATTCACAGATCAGATGGGTAAAACATTAGATATGAAATTACACTGGGGTTATTACCGTTATTTCCTCGTATGAAAGCATCACCATATTTGTTCTTTAGTTGTCCATTTACGTATTCTTCTGTTTGTTCCATGGCTATATTCATATAACCATCTAGACATGCTAGAATACCTGCTCAATGAAATTGCTCACTGCAGGAAGCCCGTCGTTTGTAATCCAATAGAGAAACCTTTACACTTACTATTGTAATTCGGAGTAAAACTTGTGCAAATATGAAAAACTGGAGAAGAGAATAACATCTCAAATTCCTGGAGTGCTTCATGGACTAGTTCAATGTCAAAAACAAACTAAAAACCAGTAACATGGTTAATTGAGGAATTTCACAAAATTTTCATTTTGAAGGACATCCATCAAAGTAAGGTAGTAGTGTATACAACTTTATCAGAATATATATATGTATATATATTAAAAAAAAAAAACACCCTAGAGAATAAGATCTCTTGAATTAGAATTACTGGAATGCTTTTCTGTATTAGTTCAAGGTCAGGAAGAAACAAAAACCAGAACCAAAAACATAAACATAAACATAAACAAAAGTGAGGAAAATTTTATCTTTATGAAGGTGAAAGTGAAGTGATGTCCATTGAAGAAAAGTTGAGAGATATTTGGATGTCATAAATTGGTAAACATGTCAATACCAGAGGTCAAACATAGTGAGATTATATGATTTAGATGTAGCCTAAACTAGGCTGAGTGGAAGAAAATAATCCATTTAGTTGACTCAAATAAGATCAGAATTAAGGTCTAATAGAGCTGTCAGAATGAAGAAACTCTAGCCAAGTACCACGTAGTGGCATATAGCCAAACAAAACTTGGGTGTTAGACTCAGTTCATTTATGCAATTTCTAACAAAAAAGGATTTAACTAATTAAAGTCCTAAAACATTAATATATCATGATGTCTTCTAAAGGAGCCTACTGATAATATAAGCTAACTTCACAAGCAAGAGTGAGCCAACAGATTTTGACATTGATGTGCTCATCATACTGAACTTATTTTACTTATAGATAAAATTACATTGAAGCAGATGAAATGTCATCACAAAAAAGTCAAAATGGTATAAGGTCATGATTGAAATTACATTCAAATTGCCATCAACCATTAAATTAAAAGAGCAACTGACCTCTATAATCAACTCCAGAATTGAGCTTAACCACAACAGGTCGCCCACGAATTGATTTGAGGAAATCAGCTGGCGTTTTTGTAGTAGCTGACCCCTTTTCTCCTCCAGTACTCATTTTTTTGGTTCCCTGTTTCAACACTGTATACATGAGAACTGAAGACAGGATTCACACATGAAAAACAAACATGTTCATCTTCTCACAGTATGTAAAGCTATACAGCCTAGTTAGTAATTCAGATAACGAATTATGCAGAAGCGACAGTAAATAGAAGGTTTATACAGAAGTTCAGCATATCAACACTAGCATCATGGCCAAAAATTAGCTCCAGTATCAGGTCAGACCATATTCCTTTCTATTAGTTCAACAAAAAGGTATTGACAAACCAGTAACAATGACAAAATATACCAACTAGGGCAAAAAGGCATAGAATCATAATATGAATTGCTTTTTCTTACTCCATTTTGAACACCTTGCATATGGTTTGAATAATAAGTTAGAAACAAACTGCCTCTGAAATTCTGTCCACCTATAATCCACATCAACTATCTCATAAAGACGCACAAAACAAATTAGGGTTTAGGTTTTCCCAACAAAATAGTATTAAATTCAGAAGTTCCATATGAATTATCAGCGCTTTGTAAGCTTAAATATCGATCTGAAATAAAATCTCAAAATCTTCCAAGTATGCTCATTCAATTATCTTGTTGACCACTAGCGAAGATCAAAATATTGGCTTGGGAGTCGTAACTATTAATTAACTGAAAGTAACAAAAAATTGAGTTGCCTCGTAAATATTTTATCATCTTTTCGATTTGGCCAGGCATTAATTCTGTTTTTTTCTCAGCTTTTCTGGGAAGCCAAACAATACACGATAAACCATGAAAGCGAATACGAAAATTAGATAAACGAAAGAAGAAATATTACAGAAGTAGCGTACCTCAGAAACCAAAGAGCAAGCTTTTACGCCAAGGTCTTCAACTGCAGAGAGTTTATTGGTTGCCTTGCCAATGGCTGTGCGTTTGAACTCGGAACAAATGCTAAAGCTTTCCTCTTTTCACAGCAGGTGAAGTGTTTCTAATGATGCGCATGCTTATCACGTGACTTTACCCACAATGCATCTATGGCGGCATTTCGCAACAGCCTTCTGGTTCTTTCTTGTCCTAAACTTTCTTCTTTCAAATTATAATTAATTTATTAGTTAAACGTTATAATTCTCCTTCATGCGTTATATTATTAATAAATATAAATTTTCCAATTTGATCCTAATTAATATGGGAGTGTTATAAAAATATATAATAATTCTAACCGTATTAACTAAATTTTTTAAAACAGTGTTAAAGTGAAAGGTAATAGAAATAGTTTATCATTCACAACCAAAACAAATATTTCAAAATTTTATAATATATTTGGTGCTTTAGTTATGTTATTTATAATCCAAATATTCTATCACTGATTCTCATTTCTCTCAATTTAAGATTTTCATTAACTTTATGATTTACTATTACTTAGTAATTTAATATTTGAATATAAGCTCACAAAACATGTACACATATAGGGTTCAAAAGAAGAGAGCGCAAAATCTATAAAAGTATAGACTAGATGACATAAATTTCTTCCAATTTAATTAAAGATATCGAATTCAAATTTCAAAAATACAACTACCTTAAAATTTATAAAGAAATGTTTTATCCCTTTGAGATCATACCCAATATAAATATGATTAATATCAGTACGTAATTCTAATTGTTTGGCTAAAATACTTGTGCTTCAAGATATGTTACCAGGGGATTCCAATGGCAGTTGCATCTAAAAGACAAAAAAAAAGAAAAAAAAAAAAGGGAAACACATATAAATTACATTATTATTTATTATAAAGACTAATGCATCACTCTTTTGACTTGGAAGGGCCATCAAAGAGAGAGTAAACAAAGACTATTCATCAATCAGCTGTTCAGCAACCTGAATTAGCACTCCTGCATTCTCTTCTCCAAAATTTTTATGAGATAATAACAATTATTGTAGGAGCCAACGTGGTGAATGCGGGATTTAGCCAGGCCACAGGCCAGCAATTGATACACCACCCATCTGAGTTTTGTTTGCAGTTACACATGATAAAGGCAACAGGCACTTCACTAGGTTATCTTAAGAAACTGGTTGCCTTGCCATCAGCTGCTTGCCAGATATAGTCGGCTTTTATTCTCTCTCTAAACTAAAAAGGGTAAACATGTAGCCCACCTTATCGCAACATGTGCACGAGTATTTCGGACTAAAGGCAGCGAAATAACACAATTTACCAAATTATCTGGCTGCAGTTGCCACTGTTAACATGCATTACACAGTACTATTATAATACCAGCCACAAGCAAGAATCACTTCAAGGGTTTAAGACCAAGGGCTGCTCGCAGCTTATTAGCTTCGGCAATCTCTGGATCTGGATGATCTGTACCATCATCCTTCTTTTCCTTCTTCTTCTTCTTCTTCTTTGGCTCTTCTGGTCCATCTCCACGCTTTCTAGGACTGCTGCTACGGTCATGTCTCTTGCGATCCCTACTCCTACTTCGGCTTCTTGAATGACTCCTCCGTCTTCCACGGTCCCTATCCCGCCTCTCACGTTCCCTACCTTCCCTTTCCCTTTCTCTTTCTCGCTCTCTGTCACGACCATAATCCTTTTCTCTTAAGTGATACCGATCCCTATCCCTGTCCCTATCTCTCTCACGCCCCCGTCCCCGTTCCCTGTCATAGTCCCGGTCATAGTCTCTATCATAGTCTCGATCCCTGTAAAAAGATGGAAACAAAACCATAAGCTCTATTTTGTCTAAAGAACTTTCGCACATAGAAATTGCACATGAAATGTAATTCTCTTTCTTTGGAAAAGTTTACACGTATGTGTTTGTGGCAGTGCTCATAAATTGGAAACATAAATATATGAAGCCACAGAAAGCTTCAACTGCATCTTGGCAACAGAGCCACCTGACATACACATTCAACTTACAGTTTAGCAGCAACTCATATCACAGTCAAGTTTCCATAAATACGCAATGAAACATGTGTTTTTCATTAAAATATTTACACACTTGGCTGAATAAGTTAAATCAAGAAATCAGAATGAATGGCTCGTCATCAACAAACACAACAGAACTAATTCAATGATAAATCAAAAGAAACCAATTATAGAAACCACCGCTATCACAAATGTCTGATCCATCATACTTCTCACTGTCAGTGCAGAGAAACCTGGCAGGATCACAAGATATCTATATTGGAAGCTGTTTAACCAATGGCTTTCAATGCCATGATTGAAAATTTAACACCTGATTAATCTACATGTGAATGAACATTTTTAACAGCTTCCGTCGCATTTTTTTCCCCACATGTATCCATTTTCCATCCCCACTCACTCACCCCCCCATCCCCCACCCCCCCTTCTTTTTTTTATGGCAAGTAGCTTCATCATAATTTTGTAAGAGAAGTGTGTGTGTGTTTTCTCCCATTTAACGACTTCAAATGTCTGAGGAAAACTAATGCACGGAAAGAATAATTCACTCAATATCAGTAGAAAATTTCAGTGAAGTGAAATCAAATCTACAAATAAATAAACATAAAAACTCTCAACGATAGGTTTCTTTCCCATCATTGTCCCCAAATAACAGTATTCATAAATATTAGATCTAACTCTATATACGTCATTCTTATATAGAGAGACATGAATGTCTTCACAAATATATTATAATTGACAGGAAATAATACAATGAAACTTAGCAGCCAAAACTAGATATATGTCCAACCTGTATTTATGACTTTCACGTCTTCTGTCCCTATCCCTTTCTCTTGTGGGACTTCTGCCATGGTAGTAATCCTGTCAAAATTTCAAAACTACATTAAAAGAAACAACTAAATGAAAAGATACTATCAAGAAAACCTAAGAGACTAAAACTAGGTGTACTTGAAATGGAGGATTACCCTGTCATCAACCCCATTGTCTAGTTCATCAATTTGCTCGTTCTCCTCTTTCTCTTCCTCTTCCTCAAAATCATCTTCCAACACACTTTTTCTAGGTTCAAGTGAGCCAATTGATTCAAGAGTCCATCTGTCGATCAAAGCCAAGGAGAAATACAAATTTGAAAAGTGCTAGGGACACAAAAATCTAGCATTTAGGCACAATAACAAGCGAAAATGCCAGCAAATGCAACTGGCCATCCAAAATTCAAAAACTTATGATTGTTGAGAAAATACAATGCCTTTTTCTAGCAATCCCCTCTCATGTCAGAATAAGAATTTCTAGTGGGACAATAGGTCATATAGAAATTACCTTTTTTTAATACGTGGCAAAGCTATATCACACGAATAATCCTTGGTAAGAAGTTCATCTATGACTTCATCCACATGCGTCAAAGCAAATTCTGATAAATAGAGAAGCCATTATAAGTTAGTGAATTCATCTAAACAATTATATGCACAGATTGAGTACAGTTTGACAGCACTGAAAATTCCCAACAAGAAAAGAATTTCAATAAAATGGATAAACAACTTACTTCCATCAGCTAATTTTTGCCTCAATTTGCGATAGTCATTGTATAAAGGTTCAAGGTAGTGATAAATGTCAACATCAGTCCCAGTTAGACGCAGATAGACAGCACCTAATATTCGCACATACCTGCACTCAGATAATGAATGTCAATAGAAGCTAAAAGGGAACTACATGAGGAGGACATCACTAAGAAATGGTCTATATGAAAAGAAAATCAACACTGGGAAATGTAGAATTCTTTAGGACACAGCATTGCAATCTATCTAGACATCAATAAAACTAAAAACACTCCAGGTATTCACCACCACAATCAGCAATGAGCGTTCCAAAGGAATTGGAGAGTTTCTTTTCTAATTCTCTTGTTTGGTTATTACCAAATGGAGAAGGGAGATCATTAAGAATAAGGGAATGTGAATTCTCAATTCCCCTTCAGAGGCCAAAATCATTTCCCACCATTTCGCTGGTAAAACAGGAGAACTTTCTTCTTCCTTGCACCAATCAGTAACCTAACAAGTTCTAAATTTTCTGTGAAATGCCATGGGATTTTTTTTTTTTGGGTTTTACTGGGTCTCGAACCTGAGCCCATTTATGACCACTAGGGCATGGGATGCAATGCCACGGATATTAAGAAACAAACAGAAATTGAAGTTCATTGCTATCAATAGAAATTTCTTATCTCCATCGTATCTGGTCCAGTTATATTACGCTTCACAAATTTCAACTGCAAACAGAACAAGCTTCAATAACCAAAAATTACCCCGATATCAAGTCATATATTCTCAGAAACACAACGGATGTGAGAAAAAAATTTTGCGAAAAAAAAAAAGAGAACAATACAGACTTGTAATCGTCATTTTTTATGAACTCGACGACGATGTCCTTCTCGGGCTGGATCTGGAGCATCTTCATGACCAAGCACATAAAGGGAGTTGGTTTGCGGTTGCCACCGTAGGTTCCACCGAGATGGTCGAGCTCCATAGCCTTGTCGACGAGCGTCTCCGCTGTCAACCCAAAGCATTGCTCCTTCCAGTAGGTGTTCTGGTAAATCTTAGATCTCAATATCTTCTCGACTAGGTTCTGGGGATTGGTGCCCCTTATACTTTTTGCGGCAGGATCAGTGCGGTTAGCCATGGAATTGATGAAAAGATTAGAATTTCAGAGATGTGAGGGAAAACCCAATACAAACCCTAATCTTGAGGGAGAAACTTCAAAGGCGGTGCGTTTTTGTGCTGAGAGATTGTTTGTTGCTGAAATTTCAAGAAACCCCGCTTTTTTATTTTTTTTCCCAGTTTTATGCGTATTTATTTTTATTAGTTTTTTTTTAAAAGATATTCAACTGAGAAAAAATTAATTTTTTTATTTTTTAAATATATATTAAAATTTTTTATTAATTTATATATCTATTATTTACCTTTATGAATATATTTATTTATTTTTAATTATTATTTAATTAAAATATTTCACTAATATTATTATCACTTATATTTATACACATAATTATTTATTTTTAAAGGTAAATATTATATTTAATTTCGAACTTTGTATGAATTTACAATTATATTTAATTCTATACAAATTTTATTTAAATTATATGAATTTTTATTTTAATAATAAATTAGTTTTAGTATTACAGATCTACACTGCGAATCTAGATAACGCTTTCATGGCATGTCTAGTCAACCTACAATAGATAACGTGTCAAAAAAAATTTTGAACTTTATAAGATATCATAATTATATAAAATTTTTGAAAAATTTTATTTTTATTATATAAATTTTTATTTTTGAAACAAATCTAATTTCGAAAGGTAGCAAGAAACCAGTATCCGATCCTAACTGGTGTTTATATGTACTAACCGAATAAAATAATTGACGCTAATGTGAATTAAATATGTTGATTAAATTAAATAATTAGATTAAATAGTTTGCACTATAATCTAATTATCTAATTATAATTGCATATATTTGATCTAGTCAGTATATTTAATCCATGTCAATGTTAGTTATTATATTCGGTTAATTCATGTAACCACCAGTTATATTCTGAGACTGATTTTATATTACTAAAACTATATTTGTTTCAAAATTGAATGTTCATATCATTTTAAATATAATTTTTTAGAATTGAATATAATTGTAATATCTTACAAAATTGATGATTTTTTTAATAATTTTTCCTTATTATATGTCACATCATTACCACCTAATTTTGACATATCATATATTGTACGTTGATTGGACATGCCATGTAAGTTAAATTTGGAGCACGATTTCGTGATATCGATGCTAGATTTATTATCAAAGTAAAAATTCATATAATTTAAATACATTTTTTATAAAGTTGGATATAATTATGAAATTGTGTAAAATTAAGAATTTAACGCTGATATTTATTATATTTTAGTCATTATTTAATTAATTTAATTGTGATCATTTTTGTAAACATTGGATACATATTTGGATAAATATTGGATAAACTTCGGTTAAACATCAGATAAATATTGAGTAAATATTAGATAATTCTTATATAAATCTTAAGTAATTTCAATTTTTATTAATTTTGTAGTAAATTTTGGGTAAACTGTAGATAAATATTGAGTAAATCTTGAATAAATGTCAAATAAATTTTAGATAAATGTTAGATAAATTTTAAATAAATCTTAGGTAAACTTTGATTAACTTCAATTTTCATTAATTTTTTAATAAATATTGAGTAAATTTCGGGTAAACATTGAGTTTAAGTATTTTTATAGCTTTTGGCATTTAAAAAAAAAAAACTTAGCGCTTGGGTAAACTTTTGGCATTTCAGGTAAATTTTGAGTAAATATTAGGTATTTTAGATAAATTTTGGATAAATTTCGGATAAATTTTAAATAAATGTTAGAGTAAATTTGGGTAAATATTAATTAATTTCAATTTTTATTAATTTTTTTAGTAAATTTTGAATAAATTTTGAGTAAACATTGAATTTAAGTATTTTTGTATCTTTTAGCATTTTTTTAAAAAAAAACTTAGCACTTTTAATGTTTCTAAAACAACTTTAAATAGCGATATTTTTCTAAATATTTAGATGATATTTTTGTAAAAATTCCCGGCTTTTTTTTTGTTGAAACATAAAAGGATATGCATTAAACACAATCAAAAGCCAATACATTAAAAAGAAGGGCGGGCGGATGAGACACCCGCACCTCTGGACCAGACACAGAACTTCCCATCCTTGCAAGAGTGTGAGCAGCAAAGTTTGTTGATCTTCTAACAAAGTGAAAAGAACACCTAAAGAAATCCTTGGCTAGGATTTTACAACCAAACACAATAGAACCAACATAAGATAGATCTACATTAGCACTTTGAAGAGCTGTGATTAGGATCTGTGAATCGCCTTCCACAATTACATTGGGAACATTCATTTGCTTGAGCCATTGAAGAGTTTCACGACAACTAATAGCTTCTGCATCTGTTGGGTCCAAAGATCCCCTGATAATCCCATTGGCAGCAGCTAAAAAACAACCATTATCATCACGAAGGACACAACCATAGCCCACTGAGTTTGAGGCATTGAAAACCGCTGCATCGAAGTTGCATTTGACAATGCCTTGAGGTGGCTTCTGCCAACTTGTGACTGCCTGGTTCGAGATAGAGTTGTCCATAGCGTCATCATTGACTTTGGAATGTTGCCATCGTTGTAGCAAGGAGAGGGAGTTTGAAATTACTTGTCTCGGCTGCTGTTTCTTCTCTTCCCATATCAGAGTGTTTCGACTTTTCCAAATGCGCTCGTTTACTTTTACACCGAGGCTTCAAAAATAAATATGGACTGCCCTGAGGCCTGAATACCATAGTATTTATTTATTGGGTCAGCTTCTATTGAGAAATTTGTATCCAAGGATATTTCTCATCATTTCCGACAACTATTTTATGTCTTTTTTTCTAATTACGTGTAAGACTTTTATATCTTATATTCCTCTTTACTTATCCCACTATTTAAAATTTATATTCTTTCTCCTCAAACTTAAGAGCAACAAAGAGCTCTTTAGCAATATTTTATTTTATTTTTCTTCTCTTCTGTTCTTTTTTCTCTTTTTCTTGTCTCCTACTCCTGCTATTCGTTTTTTTCTAGATAATTTTATTATTAAAAAAATTAAAATAGAAAGTGAAATAAAAAGTATTATTGGAGTCCATACAATTTTTAAAACAAACTAAAATAGAGAGTGAATTTTTTATAATAGAATAAAAAGTAAAATAGAAAACATTGTTGGAGATGATCTAGCTAATATAATGCTATATAGTATGAAAACAAAAAATTATTTGGTCAAAACGGTGCGTAGTCTAGCTGATGTGTCATGTAGACTGTTAACTATTTTTTAGCTTGACTCAGTTTTTCTTCATGTGTATATAAGACAACAATCGGCATAAGCTTGAACAACAATTTGTCGTGGGTCAGCCTGCTGATTGCAATACATGGAAAGAAAACATTCAAACCTTTGCCTCTGTTTCATTCAATAAAATTGCAAGTTGCATTTACATTTGCTATAATTCTACAAAATCAGACGTTGACTACCTACCTACAATTTCTTACACATATGGTCCCTACCTAGCAGCACAAATAAACTTACTAAACCTAAAAGCAGCGATGACAACATTTAAATTACAGCTAAAAATCAGGATAACAAAATTATATTCACAAGCGGATAGTCTTCTTACTCCATCCTTTGGCTTTTCTTTTTCCTTCCAAAATTCTGCTCATCTCTAGAAAGAAAAAGATAAAGTTAATATGCAAAGTCACGAATTATGGAAACCAGCCCAGCTCGAGTAGTGGTCGATGATCTCTCCCAAGTTTGCTTGCTTGTCAAAGATGCCTTATATAATCATTTTGAAACCGCAGAGTAGATGGAAGCTTTCAAGGTACCTACAAAATTGAAATATGCATGCCTCCACGCCTTTTTCACTATCAAAGTTCCACATACAACCCAAAAACCCACCATAAACCCTGGTGCCAACCCTGAGTAGAACCATGTTTTATCATCATCATCATCCTCCATGATCTCATCATCCTCATTGCCCTCATTTGGAGTGGAGCAGCTATTTGCCAATGGAAAACCACAAAGTCCGGGGTTACCCTTATAAATGGAGGGATCAACAAAGGTTTGAAACTGGTTAGCTGATGGAATAGGTCCTGACAGGTCATTGTCTGATAAGTTCAGGTAGTTCAAGGCAGTCATAGAAGGCATGGTCAGGGGAATAGGGCCTGAAAGTTTGTTGCTCGACAAGTCAAGAGATTCTAAAAGTTTTAGCTTCCCAACGCTTTCTGGTATCTCCCCACTCAGTTGATTCCTTGATAAATTCAAAGTACCCAAATATGATAATTTTGTAACGTCATCAGGAATCTGTCCTTGCAAATTATTTCCCGACAGATCAATAACATTCACCACAGAAAGTATCTTGGTATATTCTACTTCTCTTCCCTTCACATTCAAGTCTACTTGCTCCGAGTAAACCACGCGATTCGTCACTGGATTGTAAAGTTTGAAAGACATCAGACTGCTCAGATTGCCCAAACACGGAGGGATTGACCCTGACAACTTATTATGCGCAAAGTCCATGATATGTAGATTAGGAAGACAACAAAGACTGTGAGGAATACTTCCAGTGAGCATATTCGCTCGCATTATTAATATTTCCACAGCCAGTAGCCTTTCACCAATCCAACTTGGAATGTTCCCAGTAAACTGATTGTATCCAAGATCAAGAGACGAGACACGTGCACAGTTGGCCAAGGACTGAGACAATAGTCCTGAAAGATTGTTGGCAGATAATTTCAAGACCTGAAGCTGAGGCAGGGAGCACATGGAGCTTGGGATGCCACCTGACAGATTGTTTTGGGAGAAATCTATGGTATTAACTTCTTCCAGACCTTGCCAATTGCTAAGAATATCCCCATCCAATTTATTGTTTGAGAAATCAAGAGTGGTTAGTTGCTTCATTTCAATCAAGGAAGCTGGAATTTCACCACTGAATGAGTTACCAGAAAGTTGCAAGATAGAGGTTTTTGCCATCATTTGGCCAATATTTGAAGGTATAGGTCCTGAAAAGTTGTTGCCGCTCAAACTCAAAGATTGCACATTTAAACAAACTGGGAAAGCACCCACTAAATAATTGGAACTCATATCGACTCTCTGTGTCCTTGAAAAGTTCAATAATTCTGGAATTGTTCCATGTAATTGGTTGTTTTGAAGTTCCAACCATCTAATCTGTTGGGTAAAATTCCAAAACCAGCCAGGTACTGGATCTGAAATTCCAACGCTAATTAATGTTATCCTAATTAATTCCTTTTGAGTTTGAAGCCATGCAGGAAATTGAGGACCGACTTGACAATCACGGAGTAAGAGGACTTGTAGGCTGAAAGGAGGAACCCACTCTTGTGTCACATCAAATTTCAAAGAATTGTTCACAGAAGATAAGGAAAGAACTCTTAAATTTTTGAGTTTGAGGAAATGAAGCTCTGAAAAATTACCCACCCAGGAATTCCCAAAGAGATCCAAATAAGTTAAAGCCTCAAGCTGGCCTATGCTCTCAGGGATTATCCCACTTAATTTATTGGCAGAGAGGTCCAAATCCTGCAACAAGGACAGCCTCTCAATGGAAGTGGGAATTGAACCCGTCAATGTATTCCCGAAGAGTCTCAGGGATTTCAAGCTCCACAGATTCCCTATGGACTCGGGAATCTCACCACTCAATTGATTATATGCCATGTGCAAAACCTCTATGCTGAAGTTACTGCATTTAGAGAAATTATCTAGGAGGTCAACTACTTCACCACTAAATTCATTGTAACTTAAGTCTAGAGCTCGGAGATTACAAAGATTTCCCCATGGATAACTGGATATGAGACCCTCAAGTTCAGAGTTGAGAAGGTTAAGGTCCACAAGAGAAGTAGCATTAAACAACCACTGAGGCAACAATGAGGAATTAAAATGATTGTCATAGAGATGGAGAACACGCAATGAACCCAGATTCAACCATGGAATTGATTGAGGGATGCTACGAAGTTTGCAGCCTGGTAATCGCAGTTCTATAAGAGAGGGAAGCTCATTCAGAGCCTGCATCCATGTAGCTGATATCAAGCTGAGGTCGACATTCCCCAGGTTTAGATACTTAAGAGAAGAGAGATGAGACAGCCAGTTTGCATCAGAAACCCAGAGTTTCTCAGGATAGATTTTAATGTAATTATATGGAAAAAGATCAAGATATTCCAAATTTGATAAGTTTCCAAGATTAGGAGGAATCCTTCCAGCAAAGGAAGCATGAGAAAGGTTAAGGTATTTCAACTCCCTCAAGGGACCGATGCAGTCAGGAATTTGAATTCCTTGGAAATTGTTGACGCTCAAATCCAAATACTGCAAATTTTTCAACTCAACTAAAGAAGGATCAATCTCACCACTCAAACATGAATACTTATAAGCTTCAGCCTCAGTATTGGACATAATATACTCAGGATGGGTAAGGTTGTAAGGATTTCTGAGGTCAAGGCTGATTACATTACCTGTGAGTGGGCTGCAGCTCACGCCTTTCCATCGACAGCAATCATCACCAATCCAAGAAGAAAGACGACCTGATGGATCTTCAATTCTTTGTTTGAACTGAACAAGTGATTGCCTCTCAATCTCAACACAAGGTGCACTCGTGACATTGCTGGCTTCTATGGTAAGAAGCAAGGAAAACAAATTGAAGGAGAGGAAAAGGACAATAATACTAAAGGTGTTGGCCATAGTTGCTGAATTTGTTCTCTGAAATCATCTGCACCTTCATTTATAATGCCACTGTACATGCTGCTTCCAGGTCAACAAGATGCCCTACTGATTAGGACGTAACTAAAATTGACCATAAAACAACCATCTTTATATTCTAATTAGGCTGCTAGACAATCAAATGGTCTCAATTATTGTCGTGATGAGTTTGAAAAAAAAAATGGAAAAAAAGAGAAAGAGGTGGTTCTGCCATAGTCCTTAATGTCAATAGCTGTACGTAGTTGGTATTTAATAACAAAAATTCAAGAGAGTAGTCCTGGTCCTAGTCATAGTTACCATAACTGGTGATCAGAATGCAAAAGTCCAAAAGGCGGAAGAATTTGTGGGTGGGAAATGGGAATTCGTAGTTGTGAAAAGAAAGTCAACATGTTGAGGTTATGATGATTGATGGATCATGGAAGACCAGCCAGTGTGATAGAGAAACTCGATAATTTTCTATGGTTGAATGGCGTCGCCGCCCTTGTTAGTTCCATCACTATATAACTCCTCATTCTACAATTAATCTATCATATCCCTCCTGCATACCAAATTATTTTAGTTGGCATCAACTTATTTATTAATTTTTCTTGTATAAATGCTAGCTAATTATCTAAGATATCATTAGAAAAATGAAAAAAGTCTAACTTTCAATGACTATTTAACCTCATTAATTAATCCAAACATCAGGAAACGAAATATTGTAAAAGAATAATATCAGATATATTTAAAATTTAATTATGATTATAGACTCATTCATTGAAAAATAAAGATATATTACAGAATAAATGATCTTAAGAATCTTATCAATTCCTTATTTAAGCAAGACTTCATTAATTAATTTAGTGCGAATAATTAATGTGAGCCAGATAATAATATGGATATGATGGACGATCCATAATTATTATATTATGTGGACTAAATCTCTCTTGTTATTGATTCTCATCCCTTATATAAATTTGGATAGGGATAAAGAAAAATAATAAGATCTTAAAATTTCATCATTCTGAATCAGGAAACGAGATAAGTTCTCAATATAAACTCATTCAAATCGTTTCGGCTACGATGAATTCAGCGAAATCATATTCTTTTATATGTCATCTATCTTAATAACACTTGTTTTGTGCTCTAAATTTCATATATTAGATCCTGGTACTGATTTTGATTAAATTGATTTTCTATCAAAGGGTATCATAGTCAAATTACATGTTTTTAGAGCCAATTTCGTATTTTTCTTATTGAATTAAGGAGAAAATTTTGAATTTAATTGAGTTTTGGAGTGAAAATGAGATTTGGTGATGAATTTCGTAAAATTTTCAAGGAAAAATTCCAGAAAACGGAGTCAAGGAAGAAGGATAAGGCTGGCACGCGCGTGTGCTGGAGCGGTGGAGGATGCAGTCAGGCCCGTGTGGTACACGCGCAAGAGGCGTGCATGGACGCATTTGGATAGATGCGCATGCTGCGTCAAGTGCGTGTGCCACACACACTCGCTGTAGCCACTTTTCTGTTCCTTCCGTTTTTACCCCTAAAGTTTCTGAATTTTTCAATTAAGTCCCTATATAGCTATTTTCACTCTTGGAGGCATTTTTTCGTCCGGTTTTGACCTAAATTAATTTAGAAAATTCTAAATTAATTTTAAAAGCCATATTTGAGAAAATTTATGATATTTTAAGAGATAAAATATTGTATCTCATAATATTTAATTTATGCATGGGTATAAAATTGTCACATCTAAAAATTAATTTTTCTCAATTAAAATTGACAATGTAATTGTTTAAATTATTGTGAACATAATATTTCGGGACATTTAGCCCCACATCTATTAGGAATGAAAATTATGTTATTAAGTTATTTTAAGGCAATAAATAAGGTGTATCATGGTATAAGAATTTCTTTTAAAATCAGTTAAAATATTGTCATCAAAGCGGTCTTTTTAATTGAAAGTTTAAGAAATATTCAGTCTTATATATTTCAGAGATGTCTCAAAATTAAAAAAAAGGATATCTATTTGGAGTTCATATCTCTTAGAGATAATTCATACAGATATATGTGAACTTTATTCATCCACAATATGCAATAACAAGTATTTCATAACATTCATTGATGATTTTTTCCGATATGGATATTTGTTCTTAATTAAAAAAAAAAAGTCTGAATCTCTTGATAAATTCAAGATTTTTAAGACTGAAGTTGAGAAACAGTTGAAAAAAGTTATCAATATTGTTAGATCTGATCGAGATGGTGAATATTATGGCAAATATAGTGTTGCGGGATAGGTAAAAGGTCCTTTTGCCAAATACTTGGAGAATTGTGGAATAGTAGCTCAGTTTACTATGTCGGGTAGTCCTGAACAGAATGGTGTGGCCGAAAGGCGAAATCGCATATTAAATGAAATGACAAAGAGCATGATATCAATGTCAAATCTTCTAGACTTTTTATAGGGTGAGACTATGAAAATGACATTATATATCCTCAATAAAGTTGCTAGCAAGTCTGTGGTTAAAACGCCGTTTGAATTGTGGATCAGAAAGAAACCTAGCTTGAATTATTTTTGAGTTTGGGGTTGTCCTTCAGAGGTATACCTTTACAATCCTGTTGAGAGTAAATTGCATTCTAGATCTACTCATTTTATTTTATAGGGTATCAAAATCATTCTAAAGTCTACAAATTCTATTGTAGAGAAGGGGGTTCTAGAATTGTGGAATCACATACAGCTAAATTCTTAGAATTTGGTGTAGCTGATGAGGGTGATCACTCTAAGATCATAAGATAGGAAAAGCATACTAAGGTTATACATATTCCTGTACCCAAGCAACCTGCAATGTTGGATCATACGCCTGTGATTGATCCAATTCAGGGGGAGCCTATGTAGTTAAATGAGTCTTCATCATCACAAGATGCAGTTGCACTAGTTCCTCTTAGGATGTCAACCAAGGAAAGGAAACCTGTTATTTTCTCTGATTATGTGATCTATATAGATGAGAGTGATTATGAAGTTGGTCATATTACTGATCCTACATCTTTTGAAGAAGTTGTTTCTAGTTTCCAATCTAATATGTGGTGGGATGCGATGAAATGCAATCTATAGATAGTAATGGGGTATGAGAGTTTGTTGAATTACCTGATGGTTGTAGACCTATCAGTTGTAAATTGGTCTATAAGACCAAGAAAGACTCCAAAGGGAATATAAAGAGGTTTAAATCCATATTAGTTGCCAAGGAATTACTCAGAGAGGAGGAATTGATTATAATGAAACTTTTTCTGCTGTATCCTCGAGGGATACATTTAGAGTAATCATGACACTAGTAGCTCATTTTGATCTGGAGCTACATCAAATGGATATTAAAACCGCATTCCTGAATGGAGAACTGAATGAATAGGTTTATATGGAACAACCTGAAGGTTTTCAGGTAAATGGTAAGGACTATCTAGTGTGTAGACTTAAAAAGTCTATTTATGGTCTAAAACAAGCATCACGATAATGGTATCTAAAATTTGATGGTGTGATCACTTTTTTGGGATTTGTCAAGAATAAAGTTGATAGATGCAAATATTTCAAGATCAGTGGGAGCATGTATATCTTTCTGATATTGTATGTTGATGATATACAGCTTGTAAGCAATAATTTAGGAACACTGCATGAGGTAAAGCAGTTGTTGTCTAAATATTTTGATATGAAAGATCTTGGAGAAGCATCTTTTGTCCTTGGAATTGAAATCCATAGGGATAGATCTTAAAAAACCTTTTAGGTCTCTCTTAGAAAGCATACATTTAGCGGATATTGAAAAGATTCAATATGCAAGATTGTAAGTCTTGGGATGTGCCAATTGTTAAAGGTGATAAATTGAGCCCAGCACAGTCTCCTAAGAATAAAATTGAGAGAGAATCAATGAAAGCAGTGTCATATGCTAATACAATAGGAAACTTGATGTATGCTCAAATGTGCACTAGAATGGACATTGCATTTACAGCTAGTATTCTAGGTAGAGATCAATCTAATTCTGGAATGGACCATTGGACTGCGGCTAAAAGAGTTTTGAGATACCTTAAAGGGACCAAGGATTATATTTTGACATATAGAAAGATTAAAAATCTTGAATTGGTTATACTGACTCAGATTATGATAGGTGTTCTGATGACAGAAAATCCACATTAGACTACATTTTTATATTAGCTGGTGGAATTGTATCTTGAAAAAGTGTTAAATAGTCCTTAATCTTGTCTTCCACAATGCAAGCTAAGTTCGTAGCATATTATGGTGCAGCTATATAGTTGTTTGGCTATGAAATCTCATTGCAGAAATGTCAATTGTTGATTCTATTGATAGGCTTATAAAGTTGTATTGTGATAATTTGTCGGTTGTGTTGTTTACAAAAAATAACAAGAATATTACTAGGTTTAAGCATATAGAAGTCAAATATTTGACATTAAAAGAGTTAGCAAAGAAGGGTGACATTGAAATAAAGCATATCAGTACAGATGATATGATAGTTGATCCATTTATCAAGGGTATTTGACCCAATATTTTTTAGAGACATGTCATTAGTATTGGTCTAAAATCAACTTTTGATATTTTAAATTAGTGGGAGGCTTTCTTGTTGCTCTATGTATTTTGTTTTGTACTTTATACATTGGTATAATGTACTTTGTAAATTGATGATCATCAATGTAGTATGTATATATTTTTGTTGGAAAATATTTGATATTGTATTTTCATGGAAAAATATTAAAGGTTATATTTTCATTAGAAAATATAATATAACGTATATAAGATCTAATAAATTAAAGTCTTAACATTAGTGTCGTCTTAAGTAAAGGCTTGAAACATTAAAGTTTATAGCCTTGGTTGTACGTCTTTAGACACATAAAGAACTGTACTATATAAAGTTTTTGAGACATACATATAATTCATTTGAATTTATAAAAGATTTGTTATGCTCACATGTGTTGCATTTAGATAAAAAATCACTGACTGACAAGAAAATCAACACATAAAGTTTGATAATAAAGTAAGTATTAACTAATCTTGCCACATTATCACATTGTGCTCATGATTGATAGAGTTATTGGTAAATGTGACCATGGAAGGTATCATATTATTGAATAATGTGGTTTCCGCCATAATTCTTTACCAATAATTTTATTGAATCGAGTGGAAATCAAAAGTCTTTTGTAATAGATTTTCAATTAATTAACTTAAGTAGGAGAATGTTAGATATATTTAATATCTAATTATGAAATATATATTACAAAATAAAATGGTCTTTAGAATCTTATCAATTCTTTATTTAGGCAAGACGTCATTAATTAATTTAGTGTGAATAATGAATGTGGATCATATAATAATATGGATGTGATGGACGCACATGATTATTATATTATGTGGGCTAAGTCTCTCTTGTTATTGATTTTCACTCCCTATATAAAGTTGGATAGGGATAAAAGGAAAAAATAATATTTTAGAATTTCATCATTCTGAGTCAAAAAACGAGATAAGTTCTTAGTGCAAAATCATTCAGATCGAGATAAGTCTCTCTTGTTACCTCGGCGAAATCATATTTTTTTCTATATTCTCTATCTCGATTAAATTTATTTTGTGCTTTAAATTTTATGAATTAGATCTTGAAATTGATTTTCGCTAAATTGATTTTTTATCAAATAATACTTGCAGTTATTTGCGTATTTATAAAGTAAAAAATGTATTGCCGCTCCTTTATCCTTCCACATCCTGTAGCACTCGATAATGAGTCCGGACTCCACAAACCTTAGACCCCCTATATTCTTACTAGCATACTAAACATAAGAGAAAGAGGTCAAGAAAATAAAGAGTCATAAATATGCAATCAGAGTACGAGCTGAGGAGCCTTATATTCAATCTCATTATTACAAAACTATGATAAAAATGCTGCTCTGATAAACTATTGGATATGCTCTAACTCGGATTAGAATATAAAAATGCTGCTGCTCTGATAAAATGATATCTACCAAACTGAATATTTACTTTTCAAGTGCTTTAGTTTGTACATGAGCAAAAAGCCCAAGGGAGCAGAACTAGCAACAGAAATTACCACAACGCAGTTGACAGCATGAATGAAAATCTATAGAACTCCATCGCATAGCTGCCCAGTTACTATCATTTTTTGCATATGTTCTCTGATCTCAGGACAAATTATAGTTGACAAAAATCAGGGATACACTACAATCCAACTGCTGCTAATTTAAACATCTGCCTCAGAACTCTTGTCCAAGTTATATTGCATAGATTAATAATGTCAATCTAATCCAACTAAAGCAAACACAGTTCTGGAATGCCTCCATGAAAGGGGGAATCGGTTTCACTGTAGTCAATCAGCTCAGCCTGAATTTAGATATGCGTAGCCAGTTTGTTTCTTACCCTAATTTTTAGTGCACAAACATCCAGCTTAGACAAGAAAGCCAAATTATGCATTTTCACAAGCAAAACATAAAGTAGATAAATCATTTGAACCAAATTCAAACTTCTTGATAATTGATTCGAGTGCAAAGCTTCACTCATTATGTAATAGGAAAAATAAAACACTACAGATTTATAACTCAAACTACTGTATGTGGCACCCCTACATTTCAGGCATCAATGCTTAAGCCTTTCTCTAATCCCTCCTCCTCCAGCTCCTTGACTGCTCTTATAAGGGCTTTTGTGATCCCATTAAGATGCAAGCCGTCCTCCTTTATTTTCTCCAACAGCTTCTCTGCTTTTTCCCAATCTAAGGCCTTTAAACATAGAGATTGGATCAACTTATTGTACTCATCCATATTAGGTTCGACTCCAAATTTCTTCATCTCTGCTAACAACTCCAGAGCCTTGTCAAACTGTTTGAGTTTGCAATACCCTCGAATAAGTGTATGGTATGTCACAGGAGTCAGCTTAGAGTGCTTCTCTTTTGCTTCTGATAACATTTTGTGTGCCTCCTCCATCTGACCACCACTTGTGTAACCACTCATTATAACAGTATAAGTGAAAAGATCTGGTTTCAATCCCCTACTTTGCATCAATTTTTTCATCTCTATCGCCTGTTCCATATATCCACACTTGGAATAGCCATTAATAATGGAATTGAAGACAGCATTTCCAGGAGGTGGACCCACATCAATCATTTTAAAAAGTACCCTCTTTGCCCCATCGAAATCTTTAATCCTACACAAACCACCAATAACAGATGAAAATGACTTGATGTCATACTTCTGTGTTTCTCCTGAGAAAGCATCCAACATTTCAGCAGCTAATTTAACAGTTTCGTTCTCTTGACAAAGTGAACCAATCAAAAAATGGACTGCCGAATGAGGTGGATACTCGTTATTTTCTTTTGCCAATAGATATAACTCATAGGCATCATTTGCCTTATCCCCTTTGCAAAGCCAGCAGATAATTTTACCAACTTTCTCACTGTCTGGTAAGGCTTCTGCATCGAGCATCTTCACACAAACTGATGAGGCCCAGTCAGAAAAGGATCGCCTACAAAGTGCTTCAATTGTATTATAGAATGTCTCTGAATCTGGGACGCACCCAAAGTCGCCAAACTTGTTGAAGACCTCCAAAGCTGCCTTCCCTTTACCCAACTTTGAAAACAAAGTTATCAACCGATTAAGAATCTCCACATTCAGCGCAGCATTCTCCTTCTCAGCAATCTCTTTAACTAAATCCCACAAGGCATATGTGTTTTTCCTCCTAAGATCGCTAGATATGGCACTAACAAGCGCACCAACTGAACGGGTAGACAAACTAATATCTGGCTTCTTAATCGCCCACTGGAAAAACCTAATCAAATTAGCACCTAAAATATGAGGGGTTTCCAGCACTTTCACCAATAATTCCTCGTGTAAATCCAAACCCATGCTATCAAGACTCGATTCTAAAGACCCATCAGCGCCGCTTTGCAGCAAAGACAACAAATTCTCTAAACTTTCCACATCTATGTCATAAACTTCTCCCTCCTCCTCCTCTCCTTCCCCAGTGACCTTGGGATCGACTTTGCCATCTAAAGCCCATGAAAGCTGGTTTGGCATGTCAGTATCATCGCTCTCAGTAGCAAAATTTTCCATCTTTTGATTGCCACTCAAAGTCTCTGAAAAATGTTCTGGTAGTACCCCTCGAATATCTCCTTCGGTGGCCGAATTCCCCAATTGAATATAACTATTTTCACAGAAAACAGCTGATTGGTGAATCTGGATATCATCATCACCATTTGGACTGGAACCTGGTGAAGAGTGCTCCGTTTCACTTTCACTCGGGTTCGCAGATAAGTTGGTTAGAAATCTAAGGTTTTGATGAAGAAGTAAGGATTTGGAGGAAACCCATTCGGAGGAATGTGATTGAAATGAAGATATGTGAGAACTTGGTACCTTGTCGAAGTTTCTGAATGCACTCAAGTTCCGTGCTACTTGACTTGACTTGGCCGCTATAGATCTCCACATCCTTCTGTATTCCGGATCGCAGGAGAATGTGAATAGCAGAAGATCCAAACTCCAAAACCCTAAAGTGGAGAGGGCTTTGGTTTCCGTTAGTTACAATGAAACGACGCAGTTTAAAATTTTTTCATAAATATATGAAGTATCATTTTTCTTTAATTAATATCCGGTTAATTACTTTGAATTTTGGTTCGAACGAGTTATGCCCTTATTTGAACCGATTGATCAAAATTACTCTACTAGGATTTTTCTTTTTCCACACTAATAATAAAATAAAAGTATGATTTTTGGTCAAAACCACCAATAATAAACAAATGTATTTAGTGGATAGCTTACATTAATTGAAAAAAAGAAAAAAGATAAAGCAATTTCATTTGGATAATTAACTTTTAATATTTCAAGAAAATGCAACTCATGTACTTTAATATATTTTTTTTTAGCTTTTGCTTTAAATTTAATTATTGAAAATCACATATTTCAGTCCTTAAACTATATGTGTTTTTTGGTTCAGAAAAAAAAAACTGTGTTTTATTTATTGAGCCCTTAAATTTTTATTTATTTAGATTAAGCTCTCTCACTTTTATTTTGTCAAATTTTAGTTTTTATTTTTTTTTTATTTTTTATTTTTTTGGTTCTATGGGAAAGTAAAATATAAAAAGTCAAAGTTGAGGATTTAATTTAAACAAAATTATATTTTGAGGATTGAATAATGCAAAATTAAAGTTTGAAAGATTTAGTTTTAATAAAATAAATATAAAAAGCTTAATTTTGAATTAATAAAACTCAACAGATAAAACATGTGTATCATCAATTACTTTTTGCTTTTCCCTTTTATTATTGTTATTTTTTAATTTTATCCCGAATTTGAATATATTTGGGTAATTGTAAAAAGATAAAATAATAATTGAAACGTTAAGCTAATTGGAATAGTGAGTTTCGGAAGAAAGAAATTAATGGAGAAACCTACTTTAAAAAAAAAAAAAATTGAAATGCAAGGATTTTAGGATGAGGAAATTTCACTGACTGTCTATATTTAACTTTCTTTTTTTTTTTTTTTTTTTTGCATAATTACTGATAGTTTTATTTATTTTCAATTTCACCGAAAACCCCTTTTTTTTTCTATCCGGTCCAAACAACTCTCCTAATTGCTCTTCTTAAGCAATTTTTAGTTTGTTGAAGGCTTTCTGGATTACCTTCTTGGCCATCTATGCTCCCTTATCCAGCAATCTTCTGTGATTGCAACATCCGTGCTCCCTTATCCAGCATGTGTTTCTCCATCGACACCGGCTTTTCCAACGGGATTGGCTCATCCTCGCCGCCGATGTCGATAGGTGTTGGACCACTCAAAGCCATGAGAATTAAAGTTGTTTTCCTCGATTTGGATGCTAACGTTCTTATGATTTTATGAAGGTTTTATATTAAATTGATGATTTGGGTTTCTTATAGAAGAAGAATAAGAGTGTATTCTTTAGTTCCTAAATTGTCAATTGGCCCTAATTTATTTTTTTTTAACTTTTATTTTATATTTTTTTTCTTAAGAATCATGTTTGTTTATTTACTTTTTTAAGTTGATTTCTTTTTTGTTTTTTATTTTTTGGTAAAAATTACTAAGATATTTTTAATGTATACCAAAAATATCTCCAAAATATACCGGAAATATCCTTCTAAAAGTATACCGAAGTATCTCCAATGTATTCCTTCTAGTGAATTATTACAAAGAATTTTTAAGGTATACTTAAAATATCTACAAGGTATATCTGAGATATTCTCATGGAATCTCCAAATGTATACTAAAATATCCTTAACATATACTCAAGATATTTCAAGGCAATTCCTTTCAGAAAATTCCTTAAGAATTTCCAAGATATATCCAAAATATCTTCAAAATATACTTAATATATTCCTAATGTATTTCTAAGGAATTACTAAGGTATCCCAAAGATATCTCCAGTGAGACATGCCGAAAAGTATATTAAACTGTTTATTTGAAATTTTGTAATGTCTTGAATTTTGATTGAATTTTATTATTATTTTTTTTCTTCTTCTTCTTCTTTAATGATTTAATTGTTTTTGTTTTGTTTTTTTGTGGGTTTTTTGTGAAAATCAAACTAAGATATCCCAAAATATACCAAAATTATGCCGAAAATATACTATCTAGACATATTTTGGGGTAATTTTAAAATTTAGGTACTATTGTAATTGTTGAAAGTATTTTTTTGTAAAATTGAAAAAAAAAATTAATAGAAGATAAAAATTGTAATTATTTCTCTTTTTTTTTTTTGGTTTATGAAAAATTCCCTTTTAGATCATTCTGCGTATTAGGCTCAACATTTAAAACTTTGAAAAATTTACACAGAACACTCACTTTTAAAAAAAAAATTCAGTTTTACCGATAAAATTTCTGTATTTTCATTACAAGTTTTTGTATTTTTATTTTTACTGTTTTTTTTTGTGTATTTAACACATTTTTCATTTAATTAAGACATAAAATGGTCAATTTTCAAATTTTAAATATGGATTAAAAATTTTATTAACTTGCATGACTACCATTTGTCTTTATATATGTATTTATTTATTTTTAATTATTATTTAATTAACTTAATTAGTAAAAAAATATGCAAACTTGAATTTAATTAACTTAATTACGAAAGTAAATTTTGGATAAACTTTAATAAAAAAAAAATATGTAAACCTATATTTAATTAACTTAATTAAAGTTATTTACTTTGGTAAACTTTGGATAAATCTTTGGTAATTTTTAATTGAGAGATTGACTTGATATTGGATAAACATTGAGTAAATCTTAGATAAATTTTATATAACTTCAACTTTGATAAATTTTTTTTATAAAGATTGGATAAATTTTGAGTATAATTTGAATAGACCTTAAATAAATCTTTAATAAACCTTTTGTGACTTTAATTTTCATTAATTTTATGGTAAACATTGGGTAAGTTTTGGGTAAACTTTCGATAAATATTTGATAAATATTAATTAAATTTTTGGTAAACCTTATATAACTTCAACTTTCATTAATTTTATAGTAAATCTTAAGTAAACATCGGGTAAACCTTGAGATAAATCTTGAATAAATCTTTTGTAACTTTAATTTTCATTAATTTTTTGGTAAATACTGGATAAATTTTGAATAAACATTGAGTAATTATTGGATAAATCTTGGTAAATTTTGAGTAACTTCAACGTTTATTAATTTTCTTGTAAATATTATGTATAATTTGAGTAAATCTTAAGTAAATCTTTAATAAATTTTGTATAACTTTAACTTTTATTAATTTTCTTATAAATATTTGATATAACTTGAGTAAACATTGAATAAATCTTTAATAAAACTTTTGTAAATTCAATTTTTATTAATTTTGGATAAATCTAAGACAAATTTTGGATAATTTTTTAATAAATCTTGTATAATTTTAATTTTTTAAATATTGGATAAATCCTGGATATAACTTAAATAAATGTTAAGTAAATATTTAATAAAATTTTTATAACTTCAATTTAAATCTTGAGTAAATATTGAATAAATATTGATTTTTGGTATTTTTAAAAAAAAATTATATAAACTGTATTTTTTAAAAAAAAAAATTTGATGATCAATAATTTTATAAATATTTACTTACTTTTTTTCTATTTTTGTAAAATTTTCTAAGCCTTTAATCTATTAATCGGGCTCATTCAGATGCCCAAAACATAATTTTTCGTTTATTCAAAAAGTAGCCGTTAGACTTGGACCTACCACATCTTAATTGTTATATTATAGGGTTTAGGGTGAGCCTGTGTAATAATATAGATTTGAATATAATTGTTTTAAAATATGGTAGAAATTTTATAAATATGTAGATTTATTATTATTTATAATTAGATTTATTTATAATATAGTCTATATTTATTATTATTCAATTTTATATTTATTATTATTATCTTATTGTATATTTATTATATTTGTTGTATATTTATTATATTTACAGACATATGTATTATTATTTGTAATAAAATTTATTTAGAATTCTATGTTCATTATTATTTAAATATATATTTATCATTATTTGATTATATGTTTATTATTATTTATATATAGATTTATTATTATTTAAATCAGTTCATTTATAATATGTTTATTATTATTTGACTGTATGTTTATTATTATCTAGGTGTAAATTTATTATTATTTGTAATCAGATTTATTTAAAATATGTTCTATATTTTTTATTATTTGCAAACAGTTTCATTAAAAAAATTCAAAATTAAAAAAAAAAAGAAAAAAATAATTATAAATAATAATAAATCATACAAAAAATAATCAACATAATGTATAAAATAATTTGCCATCACATTGGTTGTGGCATCGGATCCCTTCCTTTTTCAACGTTTTACATTGTCAATATGACCGTTAGCCTCTTAAATCCCTCTCCTGACTCCTCTATAATATCAAACTCTCTCGCTTCTTCTTCTCCAGTGAAGAAAAATATTCTCCATTTTCAATCCCATATTCTTCCAATTCCAAAAACTCTTGCTCTCATATCAAATGGGTAGTATCACTCTAGGCAATCCACAATCAGTTTCCCAATCTCATTACCATACCCAGAAGATCTTCTTGTTCTGCAACTACATTCTACTCGGTGCGGCCTCTAGTTTCATTTTCTTAACCCTTTCGCTTCGTTTGCTACCTTCAATTTGCGGCTTCTTTCTCATTCTCCTACACATTTTCACAATTGTGGGGGCAGTTTCAGGCTGTGCTGCTGCCTCATCTGGGACCAATAGATGGTACGCTGCACACATGGTGGCCACAGTTCTTACTGCAATTTTTCAAGGGTCGGTATCAGTGTTGATATTTACTAGGACGGGGGATTTCTTATGGCAGTTGAAATCTTATGTAAGGGAAGAGGATGGTGAGGTCATACTGAAGCTTGCTGGTGGGTTGTGTGTGCTGATTTTCTGCTTGGAATGGGTTGTGCTTACTCTTGCATTCTTCTTGAAGTACTATGCATATGTGGAGGGTGATGTTAATGGCGGAGTTAGTGTTGTGAGGAGGAGTGCTAAGGTGCAGCAAGAGGAGGATTTGAAGGATTGGCCATGGCCTTTCCAAGTCTAAGTTTGTCATAGGGGAAAGGGAAAGCCATTGTTTGTGGCGTTTCTGCTTCTCCCCATTTATACTTTATTTTTGTTCATTCAGTTATTTGTTCAACTCTCTTTCTTTTTTTGGTTTTTATTGGTTGATGTATGAACCGATTCATTTAATCATATATAATATGGAATTTTGCAAAAATATTGCTAGTCAATGATTCTACGTGATGTTGTATAGCTTTTTTTCTTCCTTTCAAATGAATTGTGCTGAATCATAAGATATCCTATTGAACTTTTCCATTCTCTCCCCAGCACATTGCTGAAATTTATGCCCAACCACAAAGTTTTAGAATAAATTAATTTTATATTCGAAAGAACGAAGAAGCAAATAAATATAAACATTTTTTAGAGTGATAAAACTTAACTCATACAACATTAAAAGAAATAACATCTTTTTTTCCTGATTTGTGAGTTGGTAAAGGCAAGCACACGCAAAAACCATTTAGATCTATCTAGCATTCCATTTGTCCTTCCTTCAGAAGATCACATGTATCTACAATGATGCCTTGACTATTCATCATCATATTAAGTACCACCAAACCTATCGTCTACAATAGGACTAAATTTGGCTTCCCATGCTGTGCTCAAAGCTTCACTTCTCTACCAAAGATCCAGCTGAATGGCACACTGGATGTTTGCTTCACCCTTGCCTGAGCTCTCTCCTCTAACCTTCTAATTCTAGCAGGCAATCCGCACACAAAATCCTGTGCATCACTGGAAAGTCCTGTTAGCTTCTCCACGTTCCACCTTCCCACCAGAAATTCAAGAATATCAGCATAGTCCTTGGCAGTATACACCCCAATCCGCTGGGCAACAGTTGAATAGTTTTCAAATAGATTTTCATCCTGCCCATCAAACATCAAGTGTGCTGGCATAGAAATTTTTTTCCTCAACATATCAGCTAAAGCCAAGACAGTGCCATCTGGGTCGATCTCAAATAGTTTCTCCACAATCTTAGTGTAGGCAGTTTCATGTCGTTTTTCATCTGCAGCAATGGTTCCACATATCTGCGCCAATTTCATGTCCCCATGCTCCTTGGCTAGCCTAGCTGTGTTCCCATGGGACATGAATGTTGCCCTCTCCTGGAATGAAGTGTAGATGAAACCAAGGTATGGGTCGTTTTCTGTTTTCGGATCCTAACAAAGAAATTCAAAATCAAATAAGGTCTGGAAAAAGAAAAAGTTTCATATATAAGCATGACATTAGATTAGTAGATCAACCCTTCTTGAAGTGAACATACAACACCATAAACTTATTAAGGATAAGGTACCAACAGAGTGGTGATGGCTGTCACTAGACATCCTGATTCCTGAACCTCACTAGAGTTGATTTTAACAATTGCTACATAGTGCCCATCCATACAGGATAAGTGCATGTAGATGGCCGCTAAAGCTAGTTATGAATATATGTACAGTAACTTTTCTCACCAAAATCACGAGTTATTCAGTAAGAGCATCCCTAATAGGCTCTTTATTAGAGCGTTGGCCATATTTTAAAGAGTAAACCCATAAAAAAGGTCTCAAATAGACTCTATTTTTAAAATTTAGAGAAGAGTGAGTTTGACTCTCTATATCTAGAGAGCCAAATTTCACTCTTTATTCTACATGGCATTTAAAAGCACACAACATTTCTATGCATGTTCTATTTTTTTATTGGTATGTTACTTTTCTCTTTCCTTGTAATAAAAATAATTTATTTTTTTCTTTTGATAAATATTAATTTAAGGGATAAAATAAAATGAATAGTAAAAATACAAAGAGTTTATTGGACTTGTAAAAAAATTTTTACTCTATATATTTAAAAATACCTTAAGATGCTCTTTATTCTACTAAATATGCTCTTTAAAATAAAGAGCACTATTGGGGATGCTCTAACTGTTCTAAGGTGTAGTGGCCATATAAACAGCCCCTCTGATGTTTCAAAGTTAGAAGTGTTAATGAAACAGAGGACACTAACAAAAGCACACAGGCATTCCATTTTGAGGTTGAAAGAGAGACAGGACAAACATTTGATTTCGAAGTTCCAATACAAGAGCATCAAAAGTCAATAAAACTTAGTATGTTTCCTTGTGTGTAAAACGGTTAAAAGGAAAACTTAACCAAATCTTATGATGACACCAAATAAGCAAAATAGACCAGATGTGTCAAAGGATCTTACCATTCCTGATCCAATCAAATACTGTATTGTCTTCTCAATTTGCTTCATGTCCACCCTTCCACTAAGGTAGAGATATTTGTTGAGAAGGTCACCATGCCTATTCTCTTCAGCAGTCCATGCCCTTGTCCAGATTGCCCAAGAAGTAAGGCTTGCACCAGTTTCATCTCCAGGGTATTAAGCATTGTCTGGTAAGTTGGAAGCGCTTCTTCAGTGATCATATCTCCAACCAGCACCACAAAATAATCATCAGGGAGTTCCCTTGCTCTTTCTCTCAATTCCTTCACTTGCTCATAGAATCCTTCTGATTCAGGCTCTGGAAGAAAATCTTGTGGCTGCCAACATCTCTCAACAGGTTTAAGACGAACCAAGATGTTATTCTCAGCCCAATCCTCCAAGGATTTAAAAATTTATATCTTTTGTGGAGGCATGGAAGGAGTAACTTGAACATGCACGTCTCGTGGAGGGCAATAGGGCTTCTTTAGATTCTTAACCTCTCTGCAACCAATAAGCGACTGAAGTTATACACACTCTTGAAATGCATGGACAACTAACAGATTTTCAAGTTTTCCCAACATTCATGACATATGATTTTAGCATGCCCACGGTTCCTTATGTTTGATGGGAATCTCATCTGGAGGTCATTTCAACTGAATGAAAAGTTCATCTTTCATTCTGGGATGAGTAGAATGTAAAGGTTATTACAAATGTGGATGTCAAATTCTAATTTCCTAAGGTCATAATACTTGCAAGGATGTTGATTTGACATAAACAGTATAAACAAAATCAGCAGGAGAAAAATATATGAAATTAACTACCAGCCATATAGTAAACCACACAATATTTAGAAACAGATAGTTTACCATCTTAAATTGTATATCAGGAAAAAAATATTATGATGTCAATAAATTGTCACTTAAGGATCCAGATGATTTTTTTCATGGTTTTGTTGGGGCACTCATACTTGGTAACGTTAAGCTATACTTTGCATTCTGATAAGATCTTAATATTCACAAAAATACTAATTCAATTGAGCAAGCAAATTCTTTTGCCATCTTATATTTGAATTTCTTGAATTATTATTTGCGTTCAGCAGCCCATACTAGTCATGATTATTAGTTTTGCTTGGAGTTCGGGAGATTCCAGCCTAATGTTTACGGCTCCAAAGATATTTTTGCAGTTAACTTCTCTCAGTTCACTGACAGAGGGCTCGATCCTCCTATATAGATACCAGCAATGCCCCAAAGAATATGATCCCCACGAAACAGACAAAAATTTTGAATAAACAGGCAACTGTGTAAATTTTTGCTAAAAGAAATTTAAGACATTGGATTGGAATGTGAGGGGGAAATGAAATACAGTTGGACAAGCAACTGAGAAAGAGATAGAAAGAGAGATGACATTTTATTGGTAAGACTTTAGGTTAAATGAGCATGAACATTTATACAAGAAAGAAAACCAAACTCAACCAACTATGACCATATAGATAGAAAATAAGTAAACCAACAAGCAACCAAATTCTACAATGTAAAGTCATAACCAAATGGGAGAACTTATGAAAGGCCGTATTCAATTAGAGGGGAAAAAAAAGTAACAAAGTGGAAAATTTCATCAAAAAATTATTAACAACAGAAACAGAAGCCTTGCAACATTTTAAAAAAGAAATTAGGAAAGGTTAGGACGGTATCTTTGGGAGAAGTAAAAGGAAGACAAAAAGTAACAGATGAAGAAAGCAACACGAAATTCTTATAAGTTCCAATAGATGAGCATTTATAGAGCAATACTTCCCAGTATCAGCAGGTATAGTCTAGGTACCATTGCATACGCACATATGCCAAAAGAATCAAACTTTCTTACGAATAAGTGGAAAAATCCAACCTGGCTTAATGGCTAGTAGGCATACAATTCAGAGACATCATGGTAAGCATTAATCACAGAAAACAAAACTAAAACACGCCATCAACTATACTTTCATTTATTTAATTCTTAATTTACAATCCAAACTACGAAAGAAACAATTACAAGATCCAACTATTAAAATAAAGAAGTATCCCGTATTTCCCGCCAAAAAGGGGAAACATGGACATATGATACAACATTTCGCAAGCATTCAAATCAAACCAGTCAACCAACAACAGGAATTAGCTCCAAAGAAATAAAACCCGGAACCACACCTAACTCTCAACAAATGATAACATCAAACAAATAATGCACACATAGAATCAAAACCGAGCTGCCACAGGGAAAGGCCCACATGCAACTTACACAGCAGATGTAATATAAAGGCATATGTATTTAATAATAATAACAACAACAACAAATAAAAAAGGTTCACATGCAATTTTCTGAACACTGGAAAACCCACTTACAATATAAGGGGGATTCATTTATATAATAATAAGAGGAATTATGTGGTGACCGCAAACTGTAGAAGATATTTAAGAAAAAAGAATATGAAGCCAACTATTGAGCACACGGCTAAACTTCAAAACAAATAATATAACTCGTGCAGTTTAAAATTGCTTAATCGCCAAATCATTGCAAGCATTCTGGAAAAAAAAAATATTTCAAAAAGATTTAAATGAAACTAGTTCAGATCACATCAACCACAAGAAAGCATTATAACTTTATTAAACCGATATTATAAACCTAAATTGTCAATGTAATTACAAAGAGAGAAATACAAGGATTAAGTAAAATATTGAAAGGAATTTGCAAAGAAAAAGTTAAACGGAAATGCCGAAATTGATCCTGCAACTGAAACCCATAAAAGTCATGTATTTTTTAATATAAAAGAAAGAAAAATGAAAGAATCCACCTACCCCAGTTTTACACAGAAGGACAAGAAAAAAAACAGAGTCTGCAGAAACGTGTACACCGAAAACATAAAATAATGAAATCACGCTCACCAGAACCATAGACATTTCAACCAAAAGCTCCTTCAGAATGAAAAACACTAAGAGGCTGAGCAATTACAATCACAAAAAGATCGATCAATACATGAATGTCCAACAACGGAGAAAACACAGGTGAATACAAACAATATAAAATTATTTGGTAGTACAAAACATTGACAATTTTGAAGAGAGATGACAATCCAAAGAATTATTTTTAGGATGCAATGAGAATAACTGATCTCACCTGGTCGAAGCTGAGCCGACAGTAGCTGCCATTAAGACTGTGGTGGGAGATCTCTGAAAGCGAGAATGGGAAGAAAGCCTGTGGGTTGACGACGGGAAGGTGATTTGATTGAGTTTAAGAGCCATTTTCTCTAACAGACGAGAAAAATCTCTCTGGATTTTGGTAGCAAAGATTTTAAGCTTTGGGTAAGAGCAGATGAGAAGAGAGCTTAAAAAGACGCAGGAAGTAGAGAGAGAGAGAGAGAGAAAGGGAGACGCATCAAGAAGTGGTCGCGAGAGAAAGGGGTAAATTACAGTAAAGGTAACCTAATTATATTTGTTTTATATTAATTATTTATAATATAAAAGTATTTTTATTTTGTAAATAATATTTATATTTTGAACAATTATCTTTGGTAAAAGTAGTGCCATATAAAATATTTATATCAAATAAATTTTAGTAAATTTATTTTTTATTAAAATTTATATGATGTAGATATTTAGCGCTATATTTATATTAGATTAAGGAGTATTTAGAAATGTTATTAAATGTTCTAAAAGATTTTGAATTTTTTTTATTTAATTGACTATTTTTTTATAAATTTTTTCTTTCAATCAAAAAAAAATTCATTTATCAATTTCCATTTTTTTCAAAAAAATTAAAATTACAAGTTTTTTCTAAAAATCATTTTTTTAGTGTAATATCAAACGAGACTTAACAAGTGACAGCAGAAGTATTATTTAGTTACAGAATAAAAATTAAAATATTTTTGTGCTATAAATAATTTATAAAATACTAAATCATTACTATTTATACTAAATCATACTATATATAAAAGTGGAATTGGAAAAATTACAGACAAAATTACCGAAAAGTCAATTTATTTGTATTATTTAATTAGGTTAATTTTGTCATTTACTAATTGAATTTATTAGTAAATAGTATTAATAATTCTTTAATTAGATGTTTAGTTCTATTAGGACTAGATAACTATATTTTATATATAAAAAATTATATAACTAATAATAAAAAAATAAATTAATAAAAAACTATTAGTGTCCAATATTATTATTATTTTTACATTTCATGAATATTATTAACGAAAATTAATATTATTATTCTTAATTGCAAATAAGTGATAATTATAAATAAAACTCCAACATTTAATCTAATTTTTAATTTAACATCCAACATTTTTTTAAATTCCGTGAATATTATTATTTAAAATTTATAAATTATAAATAAAACTATAATTTTTAATATAATGTCCAAAAAACTGACATTGAATAAAAAATATTTAATATATTTAAAGTTATATAATATATCTAACTTTTTAATATATTTAGAGTTATATAATATATCTAACTATTATTATTATTATTAAAAATTATGCACGTAGATACAAAATGATCGTAAAATATTTATATATTGCACTTATTTTATATATGATTCTTAATAAAGTACAAATTAGTAATTTTCATATGAGTTATAATATGAATTCAATATCTAATAATTACATACAAGACACGTTAATGAAAAATCATAATATCATATCATCATACTATATATAAAAGTGGGAATAAGATGACATATAAATTTAAAAAGACTGAAAAATTAATTTAATAAAAAATATTATGAAAACACAGTAAAAAAAAACTAACAATAACATATTATCATCAAAGTATAACAATAATGGTAAACTAAGTTACAACCATGCATGTAACTTATAATATAAATTTCAAAATATTGGGTATAATTCTTATAAGTTATTTAAAAAATTATAATTTCTTAATAATTTTTATATAGTTTAATAATTAATTTAGTTTAATCATATACAAAATGAGCTAAGTTTTTAAAATTTATTTGTATAGTATAATATAATTTACTTTTATATAAATTATAAGAATCAAATACAATTAATAACAATTAATACTTAAATTAAATATAATTTAATTACATGATAATTAAAAGTAAGTAAAATTAATTTGTTAGACAAGATTATTATTATTATCATTATTTATTTAATAATGATGTTTCTAATTATTATTAGTGTCTAACATTATTAATTTTTTACATTATGCGAACACTATTAATGAAAATTAATATTATTATTCTTAAAAATCCCAACATTTAATCCAATTTTTAATTTAACATCCAACATTTTTTTAAGTTCCGTGAATATTATTATTTAAAATTTATATTATCATTTTTAATTTATGAATTACAAATAAGTGATAATTATAAATAAAATTATAATATTTAATCCGATTTTTAAAAAACTAACATTAAAGAAAAAATATTTAATAAATATTTAATATATTTAGAGTTATATAATATATCTAACTTTTATTATTATTATATATAATAAATATTGGTTCATTTGGTCTCTCCTTATATTTTATTTTGGCTCTGCCGCTGTTTATATCTATAATTAAGTAAAAGAATATTCAAATGAGAAGTTTTGCAATATTAGAATAAAAAATATTAGAAATATAATTCAATAATTAATTTTTCTTAATTATATACATAACAAGTTAAGTTTTTAAAATTTATATGCATAGTAAAATGTAATTTTCTTTTATATTAAAATATAAGAATCAAATACAATTAACAAACATTAATATTTAAATTAAATATGACTTAATTACATGATAATTAAAAGTAACTAAAATTAATTTTCTGGATAAGATAATTGTTATTATTATTATTATTATTATTAAAAATTACGCACATAGATTATTAAGAATAAAAAAGAAATACAAAATAATCATAAAATACTTATATATTGCTTTTATTTTATATATGATTTATGATAATAGACAAATTAATAATCTTTATATAAGTTTTAATACAAATTCAATATCTAATAATTACGTACAAAATACGTTAATGAAAAATTATAATATCATATCATCACAAAAGTGGAAATATTGGGGACATACAAATTTAAAAAAAATAAAAAATTAATTTAATAAAAAAATATTATGAAAGTACAGTAAATAAAATAACAATAGCATATTGTCATTCAAAATATAACAATAATGGTAAACTAAATTATAACCATACATGTTACATATAATATAAATTTCAAAATATTAAGTACAATTCTTATAAGTTATTTAAAAAATTATAATTTCGTAATAATTTATATATAGTTTCATAATTAATTTATTTTAATTATATACAAAATGAGTTAAGTTTTTAAAATTTATTTGCATAGTATAATATAATTTATTTTTATATAAATTATAAGAATTAAATATAATTAATAATAATTAATATTTAAATTAAATGTGATTTAATTACATGATAATTAAAAGTAAGTAAAATTAATTTGTTGGATAAAATTATTATTATTATTTATTTAATAATGATATATCTAATTATTAAAAATCATGTGCATCGCACGTGAATAGTTAGAAATAAATAGACAAACAAAATAACCATAAATTACTTAGTACATCTTTTAGTATATAACTCTTAATAATTGATATAAAATACTTAATATCTCTATTTTATATATAATTTTTAATAATAGACAAATTAATAATCTTCATATGAATTATAATACGAGTTAAATATCTAATAATTAACCAATATAATTATATTAGTTAATAGGTTTAATTTTGTCATTTATGCAACCAACCTAATTGTATTAGTTAATAGGTTTAATTTTATCATTTAATAATTTAATTTATTAGTGAATTATATTAATATTTATTATTAATATTTATTTAATAATGATGAATCTAATTATTAAAACCCAAGTCACAATAAAAAAATATAATAGACAAGATAATTAATGGGTCAGATAATATGATGTGATTTTTTTATATATAGTATGATATAAAAATTAAATATAATTAAATATTAGTGTTTAAATTAAATGTGAGTTAATTATATGATAATTACAAGTAACTAAAATTAATTTGCTGGAAAAAATTATTATTATTATTTATTTAATAATAATGAATTCAATTATTAAAAACTACATAATGATTGGTAATAGTAGCAACAAATAAAATAACTGTAAAGTATTTATTACCTCTATATTATATATGACTCTTAATAATGAATAAGTTAGTAATTTGATATAAATATGCACTTATATAATTCACTATGAATAAAATATCATAATAAGATAAAACAAATTAATAAAAAAATTATATAAAAATCAAACAATGATTAATGATGAATCCAATATTTAATAATTATGTGCAAGCATACCAACTTAATTATATTAGTTAATTGAGTTAATTTTGTCATTTAATAATTTAATTATTAGTGAATAATGTTGACAATCCATTATTCAAATTATTTTATTTTATTTATTTTATTAAATTAATTACTTTAAATATTAATGAGTAATAAAATAATTAAATAACTTAATAAGTAATAAAAAATAAAAAAATATGTTATAAGTAATAAACATATAATGAATAATTAAGTTTAAAATGATAAACAATCATGTTTAAAATGATGAACAATTAAGTTCAAAATGATATACAATTAAAATATAAATATTAAACCTATAAATGATAAAAATGCGATGAACAATTAAGTTCAAAACAATGAATAATCAAATTTATAATGATGAACAATAAAGTTAAAAGTGATAAACAATCAAATTCTAATAAAAAAATTTATAAATTCATCATCATAATTTACTATACATAATTTATTAATATTAAAATTATAAAGTGTTTACTACTTTTATTTTATATATGACTCTTAATAATGGATAAATTGACAATTTGATAGAAATATATACTCTTATAATTCACTATAAATAAAATATAATATTATAAAAAATAAAAAAATTATATAATAATTAACAACGAATTTAATAATTAATAATCACATATAAATAAAAAATTAGTTATTAGAAAGGAGACGGAATGAACGAACACCATTAAAAGAATTCGTTTATACTAAATTATTAGAAAAGAGACAGAATGAACGAACACCATTAAAAGAACTTAGCTCACAAATGATACATGTATGCAACGTGTATCATTTGTCTGGACTATACGCCAATAATATAATCAATAAATATTTTAGATTTAATTATCAAAAAAAATTTCACTTTTTATATTTTGCACAATCATAGCACTAATTTAGGTAATTATACCATGATACTTATCGTTTGTAATTTTTAAATAAATTCAGCATCCGATAAAAAAATTCGATAAATATTACATATGTAGAAGCCGAAAAATATAAAAAATATTAAGTTAGCAAATTGACTAGATGAGTCAGCAAATTACACCAAAACTTAAATTAAAATCCTAACAACAAAAATTATGAATTTTAGAAAACGTTACAACAAAAACCATAAACTTTAAAGATATTTACAAAGAAAAAAAATCAAATATTTTCCTTTAATTTCCTTGAAGCCAAACTTACATAACCATCAGACTCTCTCTTCAAACATTGCTAAATCTTTGTTAGTGCTCAATCTCAATAAAGATTTTGTATTGACCAATTCATATAAGTCAATTCTTCAAAATTTGTTCTCCAAATAAAAAAAAAAACTTCAAAGTTCCTAAATCCAACCAATTAATTAGTCAATTCAAATGGATTGTTTTCAATTTATAACCAACAAACTAATTATATAGAGTATATGGAAACAAATCTTTTAGTAAAAAGAATAAAATAGAAAGGTTAACAAATCCACTAACTATACTAAAAGAATTAAATAGAAAGATTAACAAATCCATTATTAAGACTGATACGTCCCCGGTCTGGGAGGTGTGGAACGGGTTTGGCCAGGTGGCACACAAAGTCGAAATAAACCGGTGGCCGTTGTTTGATCCAGGATAAAGGAATAGAGTTACGCCTCTACTATCAGCTTAAGCTTTTGGCATAATGGTAAGCGCTCTTTCTAATTAAGTGTGTTATGGCAGGGACAGTATCATGATGGGTAACTTCTTGGAAAGTACTTGACTCAAGGCGGTTAAGTGGCCGATTAAGCGTTCTTGAGCACGGTCAGTATCAGGATGAGCGACCGTCTGGTAATACTTTAGTCTAGTCGTATCAAAGACACTAGTGAAACTCCTCTGATCTTTTTTAGGTTTAACATGTCAACAGTGACGATGGTGGGGAGATGTGAGAAATGATAGTGACGGCGACAACAACAGTGAGAGATGAGAACGACAGTGACAGTTATGATGTCGTCTAGAGATGAAAAATGGTAGTAACGAAATATAGGATTTTTATGTGACTCTCAAATGGTATCCCGATAGAACTAAATCGGCAACTCAAGTTATTTTCTAAGTTTGGAAAGAGAAGGGAGGCTGTGAAGAGGATAAGAGTGAACGGAGCAATGGAAGAGAGAGATTTAGGATTTGGAAAGTATACTAACTCATCATTATGACCTAGCTAACTCTTCATTGTGACCTAACTGACTTAGTTTTTTTATTATTATTTTTTTAAATTTTAGTGTCTACTTGGGCATTAGAATTTATTTTTCTAAACGAATGTTAAATTTGTTAAAAAATTTTAAACAATAAGTATTATGATATAATTACCCTAAGGTGGTGTTAGAATTGTGCAAAATGTAAAAGGTTCGAAATTTTTTGGTAATTAAGCCAATATTTTAAAATTAGTTCTTCAACTTTCTAAGTTAGCAAATGAAGATTGATATTCTTATTTTGCGAAAATATAGAAGGTCTCAAACTATAACCAATATATTTTATAGTATGTATGGAGATAACTACTCTTATTATATAACACAGCGAACTTTCTAATTAAAAAAAAAAACTTTCTTAGTAATATGGTATTTTTATATAATTGTATTTTGATTTAGTTAATTTTATTATTATATATGATAATAAAAGAAAAGCCATTCGTGTACTCCAAAGTATGTGTATTTGATTAACTTAGATTAGGCAAATGAACACTATTTTACAGGTAATGTAAAGGAAATGTTATATCTTAGAGATTTAATTAAGATTAACAATTTATTGATACAATAAAGAACTACACTTTTCTTTAAAAAAATTATAAATTTTAGAATTCAAAATTGTTTGTTAATCTTAACTAGCCGAGTTCGAGCTCAAATCCGAATTTGAAAACCTTATCGAACTCAAGTCTAATATTGTTTGGTTCATTAGCTCACAAGTGTATTTATTTAAAATCTCGTAAATATATTCATTTAAAAACTCTTTTATGTTATATTTTGTTACCGATTTCGAATTCGAGCTCGAACTCAAGCTTTTATCATTATCATTAACGAACTGAACTCGAACTTTTATTATTATTAATTAACGAATCAAACTCGAGCTAAATTCGTTAAGCATAATAAACAAGCTATTTACGATCCGCTTATAAACTTACTAATTTTAAAACGAGCTAATCTCAAACTCAAATATTAAAATTCAAATCGAGCTCAAGCATGTAACAATTTTAAATAAATAAGTCTAAACTTTTCAGTATTTGGCTTAGATTGATTAACCCTAAATATTATTGTTTAATAAAGAGTGAAAAGGGCAAGGAGATAAAATGAAAATAGAAGGGTGAAAAGAAAAGGAAAGGGTTGTTTTTCATGTCATGGAAATTGGAGTCTGCAACTGCAAATGATGGAAAATATTCCACATGAATCCCGTCCCTTTTGTACTTTACTTTCCACAATTTCTTCTTTGCTTTCTGACTCACTCCAGATCACAAATTAATATTTTTATTTCCTAAAATGATCAAAAGTATTCTCACTTTTCCATCTTTTTTCTGGGTTTCAGTGTCAAATACATGAAAAATGTTTTTCTGATAGAAGTTGTCATAAACAATTTTAAAGCTTTAAAACATGTTTAATATTATTACAAAGCCCAAAATTAAATTCAATATTTTCATATATCAAAGCTAGAGGCATTAATGAAGTTATATTTAAACTCTCAACCTTTTAATTTGAAAAAATTTTAAAAAAAATCTATTTACAGTCGATGAGTACTCTACTTTCATATCATCAACCTATAAAATGCAATGAAAAAAAAAAACAAGCTTTATGCTAAAATCAAATTATGAATTCACAAGTTAAGGTGGACAGTTCAAAAATGAAATTGCTTTTTCATTTAATTATTCTCATCAAAACTTAACCGTTTCATTTCTTGGATGCAAAATCCCCTTGAAGATATATAAGTATGCCATGCTTTTTCCGAGGCCTTTCATTTTTTTTAATTGTTTAGAGATGTAACTCCCTCTAGTATTAAATATTAGTAATTGGTCAATCCCAATCAAGCAGCTGCTAAAATTTTTAAAAAATAAAAGAGAAAAAAACTCAGATGAAGCAGTCCAGGAATGAGAGTACATTAGGGGATGTTGCTCCTCAGCTCAGCTACAGATCCAGGTATTAGAGCCGACTGCGGAGATGTCTCATTGAGATTTATACTTTCACCAGTTGGAGGTAAACACCTCTTTGAGAAAAATTTGGATACACTTTGCATCCTTCCTCCAACCTTCACTGCTCCATGATAAAACCACACTTTCAATGATAAAAAAAAAAAAAAAACACCGGTACACAGGCAAATAACTAGTTGAAAATTTCAATATGCATTACCTGGTGAAATTGATATGCCAACTTCATCCAGAATTTGTTTCTTCACCTGCAGTGTAAGAACAAGCTTTCAGAACTTCTATTCGTCTTTCCATGAACCTAATCATTATGATTTTGTTCATGTTTGGTTTAATTACTAAGACATCTATCATAACTAAATTGACTTTAACCAATGGAGCAACTCATCCGAGGTCCAAAACAAATGAGCAGCTAAAGCTACAAAATGCCAAACAAATCCCTTTTTAGAAAATAAAATAAACAAACAAGCAAGCAAACACATTAGTTAAAGCCCTAAGAGTCCCCTATCTCAATATTGAACAGGGTCAATCTAAAATCTACCAAAAGACCCCTTGGCCTAGTGAACTCGAAAGAAAAATGGGTCATGAATTAAGGGAGAGCCTTAATCTTTACTGCAGCAATGGCATCTCAAATAGCCAACTTACCTGCCAACGGTTGTCTACAAAATTTGATATCTCACGAACTCTACTTCTTAATTGAGACTTTGGAACAGTAGGGAACTTTTGTTGCAAAGCTTCAACCACTTTATTGATACTCTGGGTGCAAGATTGGATAGTAGAAACCTGCCATCAAGATTGCAGTCAGCAGCAAAATATGGGATGCAATGAGGGGCATAGGATAAGCATTCTCAAAACCACTTTATTGATATTTTTTACCCGAGAAGAAAATCAGCAACTTACAATTATAGGCATATCTGATTCTTGTAGAGTTGAGATAGTTGAGATCTGTGAACTGTTGGTCTTGCCAGTCAAAAAGCAAGTATCTTGATCTTCTGCTTGTGTGTTGACCATTGATATCTCCAGAGGTAGCTCACCAGGGAAAGTACGAATACTAAGGGCTTCCAAACATATCTTTTCCAATTTAGTACCTGTTAGATTCTCTGCCTCCAACAAGGGGGCCTTCTCGTGCATTATGTTCAATATCATTAAAGGCTGATTTTTCCGAAGAGCACTTTCTATTAAATTGTTCAGACATTTTTGTTGTTGAAGCAATCTACAAAATTCTTCATTCTCCAAGTCTCCACAGCAACTGGATGAACTCCTGGCCTCCTCCACTGAGAGATCAATTTCCATTCTGTCAACTTGAACCCCCTGAATGGAAAAGGCAAGCAAGATTTCGTAAAAAAGACTATTGATCTATAGATGTGATATAAACTGACAGATAACAGTACTTGATGACCTTTGTAGATTTGCAAACTTACATACTTCAAAAACCTGAATCTTAAATGGCATAAAACCACACAGTTTTACAGGAATTGGGGCCAAAAATAAAAAATTACAATAAAACTGCATAAAGAGGAGCGAGGCTAACACAAAAGCAAGCATGTGTTTCTGTGGTAGAGAGCAGAATACGAGTCTTCATCAGTACAAATCACAATATGATCAAAGTACGAAGATAGAAGGCAATAATCCAATGATGATAACATTGGTACCAATAAGAGAGAAGATAATACAGAGTTTTGGAAATAAAAAAATCTCTCATGAAAGCATTTCACAAGAAAGTGGAATTTCAGAATTGGCCAAGGCTCTTGTTTCTTACTTCATTTTCTGAGAGATACCCATCAGGCACCAAAAAGCTATCTTCACTTTCTTCTTCTTCATCTTTTGAACATCCTTCCCCTAAACTTTGTTCTTCATCATCCTTATCACAATCTGAGAGGCTTTCACCTGGATCCTCCTGTAAAGTAAAAATAAGCGAACAACAATGCCATTTATGATACCTTAATATACTGCAAACTTTTATTTAAACAGAAAAAGACAAGACCACACCTCTTCCCATTCTTCATCACTATCAACATCATAATCTAACTCTGGATCCTTCCTTAAAGGGTGGCGTGGTCCCACAACATGACTGATAAAATGAACACACTGTAAAATCAGCTCCGTATCCAATTCAGAGTAATCAAACTTCAAAAGCTATATCTTGACAGATGAGACTTGCCAAGAAAGAAATGTTACTATAATTTAATGACATTATCCATAATTGTGTGGACAGTGTTAATAAAAATACACCATGCAGTTTCACCCCCAAAAAAAATGCAGTTAGAACAACTGTCAACTTGTGTCCAGGCACGAGGTGGAAACTGCAACCATGCCTGAACAAGTTCACATAAAACCAACCAAAGTGCAATTGTTGCTAACATTAAATATCCACCAGCTGGGAAAAAGAAAGAAAGAAAGAAAGAAAAAAAAGAAAAACTTAAGGAAACAGCAAAACAGACTTAGATCAAAGGTTAAAGCTGTAAGCAATTAAAAAGAGTTCAGTAGTTCACAGATTCATCAACCACCTCAGACAACAAAAAAAATGAACATCACTCATCAACACCTACTATTAGTAAAAGTTTGATCAAGGATCACAAAACAAAACGATATAGTAATGTAGAATGTAGTAAAGATGAAAAGAAATTCAACTTTGTGACAAAAGCCAACGAAAAGCATATATTTTGTGCATCTGGCTGCAATTCCTTAAAAAAATTTTACATTCAGAGCCAAAGGGCATTTAGTCATGCGGGCTTAGACTCAAAAATGTTTGGTCAGACACTTTGAAGAATGCCACACATCATTTAACTCCAGAATGTATACATACATGACTCTCTGTGTGTGAATGTGAAGCAACTTAACAATGCATATGCATCAAGGCATAAATTTTTAAACATGACCACCAGACTATGATCCTGTTTCCACAATTGTACTGAAACACAGATAATATTTTCAAGCATATGAAAACACCAGCTACACTTCCCAAATTTATCTTAGTTGACTCCTTGTAGAGTACAAGGAGATTACATTGAAGAGGACTTCACCTTTTCTTAGGCCAAATGCCATAAAATGCAGGTCTGTGACTCTTATCAAACTGCAACAGCTGCTTCCCCCTTTTGCACTTTTTAGCATCTGAACTCTCTGAATTAGATGCACATGATCTACCATCAGAAGACTGCTCGCTCCATCCTCTTACAAGCTTCTCTACATTCAAGTCATCATCCTGAGCAAGTTCCTTGTTCGCAGTTAGCTTGAGTTCCTTGAATAGTTCAGTCTTAGGCTTCCAGCGAATGCTCCAATGCTGTTTTCCATTTGATCGAATAGTATGACCTAGATGATTCCACGAAGATAAGTGCAACCTGCGAAGCACATAAGTCTTAATCAAGAAATCAAGGCACTGAATGCCCAGGAAAGTTAAGTCAACAAGGGGGAAAGGTTGTGTTGTGGTGCCAGGGATTATGGAACCTACTTGCGCATATCATCATAGCTAATTTCATCATTTGATGAAAGAGTACAGTCCATTTTTAGAGTAACTGCTGCAAGCAACTCACTTGGCTTGCTCAATAATTTGGATGTGGTTGCTTTAGTTGAAGTCTCATCATTTTGGCATAGTGAATTAAATTTGCTTCTCTTAAGAAAGCGTTCCATGATTGAAGCCTGCTTCTGTACAGCAATTCGCTTTTTCAGTTCAGCATCCTCCTTCTCTCTCCGTTGTTGTTCTTTCTCGACTTCCTCTTGCTGCTTTCTTAGTTGCCTCCTCATTTCAGATTCTTCTTTTTGACGACGCTTCTCATCTTTTTCTGCCTCTTCCTGCAACCGCTTTTGCTCTTTTACCTAAGATAAATAAATTAAACTGATATAAGTATTGTTGTGAGGAAAACTTTCCCAAATCCAGAATTAATAGATAAGTTAGTTCATGGTATATAAACAGGACCATATCAAACAAAATTGACACTCTTTATATTTGCCTACACGATCAACATTCAGTTTCAATCAAGATTGAAATTTTAAAATCCAATTTGTTCTCACGAGCACAAATTAGGACAAATTTCAGCAATCATTTTTTCTTTTAACTTTCTGACATCCAGGACCCTTAATCTACAAACTAAATAGCATTTTCTTGTCACCACAGTGACAAGAAATGGATGCACTAACAACACTGAAATGCACATACTGCTTGCTTCTTTTCTTTCCTTTTCTCCTTTTCAACTTGTCGTTTATTTTTCTCAAGTTCCTTGATGAGCATCTTTTGTTCTCGTTTCGCTTCCTTGTCAGCCCTGTAACAATAACTACTAATTTAGTATAAAGAAAATCTATATAATTAAGAACTAAATCAGAATAGAACCAAGTTAGATTCATACAACTTTGCGTCGTTCTTCTGTATCATGCTATCTACTAATGAATGGATTTCTGCCACTTCTAACACTTTACTAAGCTTTTCTGAGGCTTTCATAAAATCAACTTTGTAATCCTGATCACTCTCCAACTTCTGTAATGCAGTTATCATCGCTGAAATAAGCCAAACAGCAACAAATAATCGAATCAAACATCAAGTTTTTATAAGATCTCAGTGCATAAACTTTACCATATTGATATGTACCACCACAACCAAAAACACTACGAGTCTACAACAGGTGCTCCACCTTTTTTGTTATAGAATAACACTTACAACCATTCATCTAAAAAAAATGAACAACATATTTGGTAAGATGTGCATCTGGACTTTTTCAATTGTAAAATATAGTGTCAATATTTATTAGGAATTTAGGATTAAGAAAGAGGAACTAGAAGAAGATGCAACTCAAGTTAAGCTGATTCCATCTTTGCAGACCAAAGTGTCCTACGGGCTGCTATACCTGGTCAACTAGGCATCAGGAATCGGTTGCTTCTCCAGAGGCAGGCAGTTACAAAAAGATAACAAAAATTCAAATGTAAATGTGCTTTACCAGTATTATAAAATGATAGTTACATGTCTCCTATTAAACTAAAAAACCGGACCACTTTGAACCCTTCATTCTTGTACCCAGAAAAGTTATTAAAATGTAACCCCTCATGGGTAAGGAAAACATACTAATGGGCTGTGCACTCTTTGCAACTGAGATGAGGAAAGCATTGATCAATTTATTCTTCCAATGTCCCTTCTCGGCTCATGTGCGGCACAAAGTACTTCATTGCTGTAATCGGTCAGGAGGTGGTTTACGATGGCAAAGGGAACTCTCTTGGTTCCTTCGAAAAGCTGGAGTAAAACCCTCTTGCTCGTGTTAGAAGAGTAGCTTTCACAGCTTCAGTGTATTATATTTGGCAAGCTAAGGAACCTTTTGGTGTATAGCAATGAGAGAGTTTCAGACGAAAACACCTTTCAGTTGATTAGAAGCAGTGTTCTTCTTAGATTCTACAAGGATAAAGAGCAAAATGCTCTTCATCCATGGTTATAATTTTTGTTTCCTGCTGCCATAATTAGGCACCTGTTCTGTTACTGTTGCTTTCTTTCACCCTTTAAACAGGGTTTCTTGTTTTCTTTGGTTCATTGTGCAATAAAGCTCTTTGGTGATTATTTAAAAAAAAAAACGTGTGTAAAGCCCAACCTAACTTTCTGAACATATGTATGATCGGATCTGCTCAACAAACAAGCAACCAAATGGGAACAAGAGGAATCTAATTGTTTGCCAAGAACTAATGTACAAGCAGACAACAAAATGAAGATTTAGCAAGATTAATATATCTGATGAAATGTATGCTTACTAGAAATAGCGCTAATTCTCTCATGAATCTTCTTCCGACATATGCGCCGAATTTTTAGTACACCATGAAAATATTTAGGGACCAGCTTTAGGTCTCTCGTCTACAATAACAAAAGTAAATATTTAGATGGCCAGCCATCAAGATGAAATACCACTATGAAACATAAATAATAAGAATAATAAGAATGTCCTTCACATACCAAATCAAGAACGCTCGTTGAACAGGATGAATGCAATATGACAGCAAATTATGAATGATAAACAAAGACACAGTCTAGAATCTAGAAAGCGTAGAAGATTGATGGGAAAACTTCAATAAAAAAACAACAGATAAAACCATGAAATAAGCAATAAATAGAGGATAAAACCATCATGTATTATAGCTAAAAATGTAAAATACAAGCTTAAACATTCAACGCCAAGGAAAAGGCATTCCCTTAACGAGAGATAACCATACAAATAAAAACCATATATATCATAGAAGGTGCAATACAAGTCCAGCAAAAACAAAAAATATGAAATCAGATTAAAAGCACCTAATAGTGAGATTTAAGTAAATTTCAATAACAATAATGAGTGACTAACTCATAAAAAAACACATTGCTGATGTAAAAGAATGTCATCTAAAATCTACTGAAAGCCAACAGAGAATGAATGGAGAGATCAATGAAATTTTTTTAAAAAAAAAAAAAGAAGTAAAGAACCCATTACCTCCCAGCACCAGAGACAAGCCTGAGTCTCATCCTCCAGAACATCAGCATGCACATTGGGCACTCCGTACGACATTCTCTGTCCCACAAATAACACCGCACTCTTTACCATCGCTAATGTAACATTTTCATTGTCCTTTAGTCTCTCCTTCGTCAATTTCTCATGTATCTCCTCCACTAATTTCGAAAGCGCCAACTGGCTCTCCTCCATGAACAATCCCACCATCCCATTAAGGGTGTTACACTCGTTTCCACACAAATTCGCACCAAAACCAAACCCTGGTTTCTGATCCGTGATTTCTCTGTAATACCCAAAAAGGTCCTCGAGTTCTTTCGTCAGAACTTCAATCTGGGCTGCCTTCTGTTCACTTGTCAAGCTGTAGGACACCAGAGTTGATGCTCGCTTTCGCTTGAGGGTTTTGTTGGGTTGACCTTGGGGGCTGGTTCCGGTCTCAGCGTCGACATCGATTACTATCTTCGACGGCTCCGCCATTTGCAAAAATCAGACCCTAATCGAAGAATATACAGAAGAAAGCAAAAGGAACCACAACTTCGTGAGAGAAGGGAAGATTGTGGTGTGATAAATCTCAATTCTCAAAAAATAAACCTCATTTCCTGATTTGTGCCTCAGAATTTCTGTACTTTCAATGCCGAACTTCGTTTAGATTTCATTTTTCTTCTTATGTTTCTTGATTAAATTAATAAAAATATTGTTTTTTCATTGAAAGAAAAAAAAAAAATCCGTGTTTTTCCCGCTAAAGATAGCAAAAGGGTTTTTGGCTCCAAAACTATTTCTATTTGGTTGAATTCTGGGTTCGCGCCTTTTCCTTTTTCCCTTTCCTTCCCTTGGTTGTACGAGTCTCTGTCGGCACGAAGTTATTGGGTTCTTTGATGGGCCTTTGATCCGGCCCACCATAAACAATTATGAAATTACATATATAAACTTTTTAATATATATATATATATACACACATTAGATTAACAAGAAAAAAATACGGACACAAATTGTAAAATAACAATAAAAAATGGAAAATATTTAGAGTAAACACTTCATCTATTTCAAATTTACTCTTCAAACTTAAAATATTTTCTAAAAAAAAGTCAAGAAGTTTTCTATATAATAGTAAGTAAACATATTTTACAAATTTTCTATGAAAAATGAATAATTTTTAGAAAAATTACTATTTTCCTCCAGTAATTTAATATAATAAATTAGTATCCTCCTGAAATTTGAAAAATATACGATTTGTCTCTTATAGTTTAACATAATACATTAATACTCCTGAAATTTGAAAATTATATTATTTACCTCCTAAAGTGTTGACATATTGCACTAATACTCCATACAAATTTAATTTACTATACTAATGCCCTGATATTATATTCTTTTTTAAACATCATGAGATACTAATGTATTATGTGAGCAAATCGTATACTTTTCAAATTTTATACAGATATAGTGTATTATATCAAACTATAGGAAGTAAATAGTAATTTTTCTATTTTTTTTTTCATTTTCTTTGAAAATTATAAAATAAAAACAGAAAACATTTTCTAAAAATAAACACACTCTTAAAATTTGCACTTTTTTAACGTATAATCAGTGGAAAAAACATAAATAAAAAAGCCTAATGCTATAAATTTACAATGAATCATATAGCGAACCATAAAATTAAAGACTCTCAAACTTTCTATATTTAGTTAATATGTATCCAAATTAATTCCATATTTAGCTGTATCAATTATCAAAAGTCTTGCAAACTTAATTAAGTGTGCTCACTGAAAACCCAGCATTGTATAGCCGCACATTTAAAAATTTGTTCAAAAAAAAAACAAAAATCAAACAGTTAATACAACATGATTGTTTTGGCAAATTAACCGATCGACATTTAAGCTACTTTTATATTATTGAGAATTCCCAAAAAAAATAAATAAATAAATCATCGTTGACTATTATACCAAATTATATGTGATTGAAGACAAATCTCTATGAATCTTAATCAATGAATCAAATGAGATGAACAAACAATACACGTGGACAGACTTGAGTAGCTAAAACTGAACTGCTATGTGAATATGAATAAATTTTTAAAAACATTCAGTCTATCATGACGTATTAATCTAATTATATAGTAATATACATTCAATTGTATTATTTTTATTGATTAATATGAATACAACATATATAAATATCACTTTGTGATTGAATTAATTTTTAAATAACGTGTAGACTAAATCTATCTAAAAATTTATTACGTATCATAAACTCTGATGATGACCTATTGAACAAATTCTTCATAGCTGATCCCACTTGTTCGGACTCCTTGAAATGCAACTATGCATGCAGGCCCAATGACGAAGTCAGACTCTCTAAGTTAGAAGGGTAAAGAGCTAAAAGTCTAATTAATGATAAGCAAAAAGTTAGAAATCTGGTGTAAAAATAGATTTCCAATATTATTTGTAGGCGATAAATTTTAAAAAATAATATAAATTTATATATTATTATACACATTTTAAAAAGTTGACGAGAATTACAGTTCACTTTCAAGTAAATGTGACACCGCCACTGCATACAGCTCATCATAACTAATCCGACTTTACCAAATCAAGCATCGGACATCATATAAATTATAAAATTTATCAGCCTAGCATAATAAAATTGCCAAGCATTGCATAATCTTATATCTAAAACTAAAAAAAAAAAAAAAAAGAAAGAAAAAGAAAATCGCTACCACATTTGTGATCGCAATTCTCTTTAGTGACCACACTGTTATCACATTTTGCAGTTGCAGAAACACTAGTTGTGACCACAAAAAAATTGTGATTCTATTAGCAACTGTAAAAAGTGGTCGCTAATAATTGTGATCAGCAATAAAAAACAGAGTATAGACCACGACGCCGTTACTGTGTTTTAGCGGTAATAAATGTGGTCGCCAATTTGGCCCATAAAAAGCTTTTTTAATTCATTTAGTGACCACTTTTTTGGTCGCTAAAAGTGGCCACTTCATCCTGTAATCTGTAAAATATAGGCATTTTTAAATATTTTATATAATTATTAAATAATATATTGATTTATTAGAATAAATAGTAATAATGATATATTATTATTTACTATTAGATATAATTTCATTTTAAATAATATTAAAGAATAGTTATCACATAACAATTAAAATGTCAAATACTACAAAATTGTACAAAGCAAACAAGATAATTTAGTACATGCATTATTGTCTCCAGTATACATTCCTAAAACAATTTTGCTTGTACAAATTTAAAAGATAAAACAGTTACTAAGAAGTTTTGTCATGTTAGAAAAGTGTAATTGGTTTTCATTGTCCTTGCCTTCATCCCACTCAAAAAACCTAGAAATAAAAACCAAATCTTGAAAAAAATGCAAACTATCCATACAAACAACGAGCAAATATCACATTTTGTTAGAATTTTTTTGCCCTGAAGAATGAAGTGGAGAAAAAGTAAAACAGAAGTTTCAGATGTACTCATCAGGCAGGGAGTATCCAAATTGTAACTCCAACTTACTCTAAACAAATATTTAATGCTTACAAGTGAATCCCTGAGATGCATTCCGAAAGAATTTTTTCAGTTTTCATCTTTAACTTCAATCCAATCTTTCTAACTGCTATTATCCCATAAACTTCAATCATTGTTTATATTTATTTGAGTAAAATCATTTTACCAATTATCAACTACCATCTAAAATTCATATTGAAAAAAACAAATTCATAATGAAAATGGACTATTGAAATCATCTACCATACATTCGCAACTAAAATAAACTCTAACTCACTCTAAACAAATAGACAAAATTACACAGAGACAAGCCAAAACCAAACAAAATTGCTATTCAAACCATTCAATTCCCTAGCTAGGAACAAAATCACACCCACGCTCCTTAAACACTAAAACGTTTCAACTAGATAGATTCAAATTTACTTTTCACAACATTTTCCATTAACTCTGCATTTAGATTTTTTATTTGAGTTGCTTATTATACTTTGAAATAAACCAAATGATGAGTTGCTTTGATGGAAACAAGAGCTCTCATAAAATTGAAACATCATTGGAAATAACATGTTGCACAAACATCTCCGAAGATTTCTTAGGTTATATTCATAACCACTTTCGACAAATACGTGAAAAACTAGCAACTGAAAACACAGTAGAAGCAATATAACTAAATACCAAATTAAATTAGGTGACATGCGGCTACCGCTAATAAATTTAGAGAAAAAAAAAAAGCCACACTTACTCAATAAGGAACCAGATGAACCTCAAAGAAAATAAGAAGAAAAGCTGACCTACCGCCTATAATCAATAATGCAATGTTAGCATTCAGAAATTCATTCAGCTAAAATTAATATACTGAAAAATCAGTATCTGCTCAATCATCCAAAATTAAGGCGTACCTAAACCAAGTGCGTCGAAGCCAAAATCTCCAGGAAGACTACAACAGAAAGAAAGCAATCATATCAATAGCGATTAAATAAGCCTACACCATTTTAACATCAATCGTATGCAGAAATTCATTTGCAGTAGTCATGTTATATAATTGCAATAGCATTTATGCCTGTGTAAAATGAAAAAACCAGAAATATGACATGAAGTTTGCATTTTTGAAGAGCCATCGTGCGAGTTAATACCTTTGAAGATCCGAAACTATAAACGATAAAAAAAAAAAAAAAAGCATAAAATCGAATTAATAATTGCAGAAAAATGGGATCAGAGACTCAAATTAGTGTTAGAGATTTTACCATTTACGAGTTCGTCTTGCATGGAAGAAGCTCAAAGACTGAGCTCCAATGCCAAACAGAAAAGGAATCTAGTTGCAGAACAAAAAGGGGGAAAGGGAGAGAAAGAGGGGAGGAATGAGACCGATCTCCAACGCCGAACAGAAAAGGAGATCTTTGTGCGTGGAACACATATTTGGTCCTCAACAAGAAAACCAGAAAACCAACTCCAACGCCATTAAATCGGTGAATAGAGAGAACACCGTAGGTGGCTGCATTGCTTCCTAATGATTCCATCTTTACTAAGAGAAAATCAATGAACGGTGAAGAAGAAGAAAAAATAAGAGAGAGAGGAGGTGGGAGAGGAGTGGGCCGGCGACACCAAGGATGAATATGTATTCATTCAAACGACGTAGTTTTGAATTAGGTTATTAAATTTTATATTACATTAAATTTATTTATTAAATCTTATATTTTTTTTTGGTTTTTATATAATGATTATTGAATATAATATTATAATTTAATATGATTAATTTAATTTAAATTATTTAAATTCTGAATTTAAATTGATAAATTAGGGTTTAATTGATTAATTTGATTCAATTGATATGAATTAGTTAATTAATATTGAATTATTTCACATATTTTGTTATATCAAAATATTATATTTTAATTAATTTATAATATTAATTGAAATTAATTTCAATTATTTATTAAGTATTTAATTATAATAATATATGATAATTATAATATAATATCTTTCATTTTAAAAATAATTCAAATTTTAATTATATGTAAATATAATTATGTAACACATCACCTATGTAATACTCCTTATCCTTCCGTATACACTATCGTATACCAGACTGATAAGTAGTGTTACGGTTTACAAAACCAAATATCAAAACATTTGTAAATAATATAAAATATTATAACATTTTTATTTTAAGTAGAATAAAATATAAAACAATAATATATAGTTCTAAACTCGCTGTCTATCTATATTCCCTTATATGTGAATATTTAAATTTTTTTTTTTTTACAACACTAATATCATAATAATAAAATACAAAAGAAAAGCCAACCTGCTCGGAATGGCTGCCGCTACTGCTTGGCTCCATATTGTAGAGTCCACTATCAGCGACTTTATATGTACAATGTTTGTCGCTTTATCTTCACTTTAAACCTGCGCGAGAGAAAAACAAAGTTCCGCGCTGAGTTATACAACTCAGTGGTACAGTAATTTATAATAGCAGTCATTTATAGAAAATATCAAATATAAAATTTTTCATCAATATCATAAATTCATAAAAATTTCTTGTCATGTCCATATATTAAATCATCAAACTATTTTATCATATAAACTCATTTAAATCAAAACTTCATTAAAATTATATTTTAAACATTTAATGGCTAAAATTATAAATTACTGTACATACCTCAACTTTCACGTGCCGATATCTGCCGGCTCTTTTCCCTGGTCTTCCTTTGGCGCCGGTCTCGTAATTGCGGCTGAACAACAATAATTTATGATTAACTACAAAGTCATTTTTAACATATTTTCTGTTGAAAATAAAACTCCCAACTACTTCCCGCTCTTCATATCGATATTATATTTTCTCGTTATACTTGTTTGACACATAATTCGAAATTTCGGTCATCCAACACGCTTTCTGGTGTGACAAAAAATTTTCCAATATATTTTTTTTTACTCAAAAATTTCTATTAATTCAATAAATGCTTTAAAAATCCCAAATAAATTCCTATGATCTCTTTAGCAAATTTTCTTGTATTTTCCATCACCAATTTCACCAAAATAATATTCCATAATTTCCAATAAATTTTTCAATAATTATGCCAAAAATCCAAAAATTCACCAAAAATATTTCATTCACTCCAAAAATTATCTTCCACTTTCAAACACTCCATTTAACTCCATTTTCATCATTTTATAGCACAAATCCTTCAAAATAAATTTTCCAAAATTTGGCCATAATTATGGGAAATTTCTAAAAATTCCACAAAAATTCCCAAAAATTATTTTCATCAATTTTTCACCATATCCATCTTCTTCAAGTCTCATTCTACTCATTGTCTATTTTTATGTAATTTTTCCATAATTTTCCTACAAAACCTCAATTCCTCCTTTTCACAAATTCAACATCAAACATATCACCAAACTAAACTTTATTCACAACAATCATCCAAACCAACTTAAATTAATGAAAATTTGAAAGAAAAGTGAAGAAAATCTCACCTCAATTTTTCTTGGAATTTTTGACCAATATTTGATTTTCTTCCAAAAATATTTTCTTCACTACTATTAATTTCTTATACCTCCTTAGGCTTGGATTATAATAATTTGTAAGAGAAAATTGAAAGAAATTTAAGAAGAAAGGCTTCTTGGTCGTGCAAGGGAGGAGGAGGAAGAAGATGATGGGTTATTTCTATTTTTTTTTATGAATTGTTGATTTTTTTGGCATTTTTTGATTTTATATAGCTGATTAGTCCTTTTTCTAAATCATGCCCGTAAAAATTCATCTGAAGTCCGATTTCTAAATTATTAGTTTTAAAAATCTTAGAATTCAATTGTGATCACTTTGGCATCATTGCGATAGTAAACGCATATCTCTAACTCTCAATCGGAATATCAAACTATAAATCTACACCGGGAATATTATTTATGTAAATCGGAACCTTTAACTTCTAAATATCTCCATATAACTTCACCTATAGCCTTAAAATATTATTCTTTCCATTATGGTATGCTTAACTCAAATTCTTACCGCTAGGCAAAAATCCTGTATTCCCGGCCCAGTCCGTTGCCTTGATTTACGTGTATGACACGAAATTGCAATGTTTCATCAAATCATCTCAATATTCATATTAAGCATCATATTATTATATTAAATTAAATTTTTCACGCTCATATGTCCGTATTTAGACTCTGGTCGGTATGTTTCTATACTGCGGTACAAACGACAGTAATACGCGTATACGGTCAGAGTCTATATCGCGGACGTGACACTTTGTAAATTTTTAGATTTGTTTTTAATTTAATTAATTTTTAATTGTTATGTCAATAGTTAGGAAATAGAAATTTCTTGTTTTGTCTAACATAAGAGAGTAAAAATTATTTATTTCAATTTCTTTTTTATTTCTATAATTATTTATTATATGAAGAATCATAATTGTTGATAATTTGGTTGTAGTTAATTACTTTTATTTATACTTTTTAATTTTTTCAATTTTTCTTAAATAATAGAACGATATTATAAAAAAAATACCAATTATAGAGTAAACGTCCTTATTAGTCAATGCACTTGTTGTTGTTTAAGAATTATCAAAGTAAGATAATATTATTGAGTTTGATTTAGAGAATCTTTTGAGTAATTCAGGAGTACGACCTAACATAAAAGCTAGTTGTCCATCTAATTTAATTGAACATAATCAAAGATCTTACATATTAAAAGGCCTACATCAACCACACTAGCATAATTTTCCTCGGAAATCGAAAATATAAATTTGATGAATTCAAGAGCTAATATATTTGACTTTACTAACGTTGTTACTAATATATAATTTTATTTTAGGGTATGTGTATGTTATTTTATTAATATATTTTTCTAAATACTGTTGGAGTCTTTTGGAGCTGGATTAGGAGATTCAGTTAGTGCATGCTTGTCGGAAGGCTAATAGAGCGGCGGATGTTCTTGCTAATCTGAATTTTGTTTAGATCACGGTTTACATTGTTGGAGGGAGGTTCCCTCTTACATTCGACAGGCCGGTTATGTTTTAAGGTCAGATAAGAATCTCTTGGCCCTGTAATATTGTGATGTAATTTGGATTTTTAGCCTCCCAAAAAAAAGGACAAATATATGCCCATGAATTCAACTTTTCCATAATAAGCCCTGTCTGTATTACCCAAGCAATGAATATGACGTAAAGAAAAGTCATGTGTGAAGCGGCCGAACGAGCAAAGGACAAATATTTAGGGATAAAAAGATGAAGCCATCACTTGTCTTTACATTCTTGATTAATTAGAGATAATTCCAGACAGTTTCTTTCATTGTTTTGGTACCTAGCTGGCTATGCCATTTTGTTTTTGGCTAGTTTGGAATGTCAATATGTATCCTTCACTATTGCTTCAGTAGTGGGCACATTTTACAAATGGCCAATCTCATTAAGATAGTGCCCACTAATTTGACCAGATATGTATATATGAATACCAGAATTAGCGTCCCCACTCTCTGTTTACCTGCTTGCCATATATACTTATATACCCCCACTTTCCAATTCTCCGAAGGACTTTATTCTCTAGGTTATAAATGTTTCATAGGTGAGTCCTAGAAATTAGAAAAAAAAATAAGAAGATGAATATTTCATGTATATTAATTCTTTATATTCATTTTTTAATTAAATATACTCAATTTTTTATAATGAAAGAACGAGAAAGTTACTATTTATCTCTTACAGTTTGACAGAATGCACTTTTGCTCATGAGAGTATCAATGTATTATATTAAACTACATGAGATAAATAGTATAATTTTTAAACTTTATAAGGTACTAGTATATTATGTTAAACTACATGAGATAAATAGTATAATTTTCAAGTTTCATAAGGTACTGGTATATTATGTCAAATTATATAGAGTAAATCACATAATTTCAAACTTCAAAAAAGTACTAGTATATATTATGTCAAAATACAAGTAAGGTTGTAAATGAATCAAGTTGCCTATAAGCTATTTGGATATAAGTTCAGAAAAAAGCTTGTTCAAAATTGTTTATTAATCTTAACGAGCCGAGCTTAATATTATTTGGTTTGCTAGCTTGTGATCATGTTGGTCATTTAGAAGTTCGCGAATGCATTCATTAAAAAGCTCGCGAACATGTTTATTTAATGCTCGTTTATATTATATTTTGCTATAAAGCTCGCACTCGAACTTTAACTTTTGTTATTATTAGTTAACAAGTCGAGTTTGAGGTAAACCCGTTAAGTATAATAAACGAGTTATTTACAAGCTGAACTCTAGCCGTTCGCAAACTTACTAATTTTAAAATAAGCTGAGTTCGAGCTCAAATATTAAAGCTCGAATTGAGCTCAAGCTCAATTCTAACGAACCAAGTCCAAGCTTCACTAGTACAGAAAATGGTCTTTTGTGACTGTTCTTTTTCATCTTTTGCGCCTGGCATAAGGAAGCCACAAATGAAGGAGGCGCAAATAACGGATTGACTTTTTGTGGTTGTTAGTGACAACCATAAAAGACTGATCAAATGCGCTGAATGTTAACTACAACAGCTACAAAATATATATCATTTATGTCTAGCGTTAGTTACAACAATCATAAAAGAATGATCAAATGCGTCTAGTGTTAATTACAACAGTTACAAAATGTTGATCATTTGCGTCTAACGTTAGTTACAATATCCACAAAACACCAATTATTTGTGCTTGGCGTTTGTAACAACAGCCACAAAAAATTTTTTTTATTTTTTTCCTCATTTATTTATAGAATCCTGTAAAACTTGTACTTGAACAACTGTCTCAAATAGATACAAGTACAACATAGAAGTTATCTACTTGTATTCCTAACTATTCAACATGGTCCAAATTAATAATATTCATCTGCAATCCATAAATATTGTACAATATCCATAACAATCCATAAATATTGAATTTATATAAATCTATACTCAATAATATTTATATATATACACAACTCATAAGTCATCAACATTTAATATCCATAATCTAAGACATTAAAAATTTATATACAATCACTTACAAAAAAAAATCACACCATATTTGTCGAATCTCATTTATATTCTCTTGAGTATATGATCCGAAAATAAAAACCTACAAAGAAATTGAAAGCAAATAAAAAAATATGATAATAATTGCAATAGTTAGGTATCATTTAATTTGCAATAGTTATGTAAAAAATAAATTAATTTGCATACCTTATGCAATATATTTTCCATCCAATATTGAATCAAAATTTCATATGTGTACCTCATAATATAATATCCACATTCAATATTACCAATTTATCTCAGACACTTCAGAAAAAGAAATAAAGTATTATTTAACTAAATTTTTTTAAAAAATACTTCAATCTAATTAGAAAATAGAAACAATGATAAATACCGTAATGAAATTCCAACTCAATGTGTTGCTCAAACTTTTCCTACCTTGTACACGATATAATCTATATACCTTAGAAAAACAATTTATATAAAAGCATGCATTAGATATATTGAAAATTGAATTATATATATATATATAACTTACACGACAATGAATTTGTTGATATGTATAATTCTATCAGCCTTGCCCAGAGGATCTATGAAAAAGATCTCCGACCGATCATAATAAAAAACGATTAGCATCCAATGCACACTATAGATATAAAAAATATATTTTATATTTTCGGTCATTTTAATTTTACAATTAAAATTATATTTAAACAATATAAATTATTAATTTTCGGCCATTTTATTTAGTACAACAAAGAAAAGTATCAATAGAGATATGTAATACTCATTTTCGGCCATAGCTAAAAAAAATTTAAAAAAACCAAATATACCCATGCATGCACCTAGAAGAAGAAGAAGATAAAAAATGAAGATAATAATGGAGCAAAACATGTTACAAACAAACAAAAACATCAACGGAGGAGACATGCAATGTTCATTTTCGGCCATAGATATAAAAAAAAAATTTGGACAATACATATCTGTGTACCTAGAGAAGAAGTAGAAGATGAAGAAGACAATGGGGAGGAAGAAACTCCTCATGCAATCAGAGGGATGACCAAAACGAAGAAAAAAAAAATCTTCCATTGCATCGTTGGTCGGTGTTGCATGCGTAGCGATTGAGAGGAATTTGAAAACGTTTGGAGAAGATGAAGTGCAGCTGATGGAGCTTGAGGGTTTTTATTGAGATATTTGTGTCTGTCGTCGAAACGATAAAAACTTTTGAAACGTTTTTGCACCTGTCGTATTAAATGACAGACATCTTTAACATTTTGCGTCCATCGTTCGAAACGATAAGCGTAAAAGTTTAGCATCTGTTGTTCAAAATAATAGACATTTCTAATCATTTGCGCCTATCGTTTTGAATAACAGACACATTTTTTTATTTATTTATGTCTGTATTTTTTATATCAGACGTATTTGCTCTTTTTGTTGCTGCTGCTGGTTTTTTAACAGTCATAAAAAAAAAATTCTCCAATAGAACTAGTGTTTTTCAATATTCAGTTCGGCTTGATTTGATTATAACTTTAAATATAGAAAATAAATAATAATTTTTTTAAGTTAATAATACTGTTCTGCTAATCAAAATTGTAAGATTTTGAATATTTATCTTTATGAAAAAAAAAATAAACACACCGTTATAAAATAAATAAATAATCCAAAATCTTCATCCCCAATCCCCACCCCAGCGAAAGAATAAATGTTAATAAGTGATAGATATACTCTTGAAGTCAAAACAAGTGGAGGACATTAAAGAGAGACAATCCAACCAGACACAAATTAGTAATTATTTTGCAATTATAAAGTGCGGTCTCTTTTAATTATATTTTTAAATTTATTTTATTTTTAAAATTAATATTAATTTTAATTTATAGAATTTAATTAATATTTTAATATATATTATATATATTCTTTATAATTAAAAATATTGTAAAATAATAAAAGTGGGACTCATTTAAATTTTTTATTCAAATAAAATCCTTTCTCTTTCATGTGTTGCAAATTTGCAAATTCTCTCTTATGTAAATTACACGTCACCATCTACAATTGGATACCTAATCTTACAATTTCCTTTTGCAAGAGGATGAATAGTCTGATCATAAAAACAAAAAACAAAGCTCTGTCCCAAACTTCTTACTGACCAAATCGGTAGGCAGTAAGCCCCAAATGGATCACGCAATTTAGCGAGTTATTTGTTTGTGCATGTGGTGGAACTTTGTGAGAGGCATATTGGCCTAAATAATTTCTTTTATTTCTTTTTTTTTAAAATATATATTCATTAGCCAATTTTATTTTATTTTTGTGTTTTTTAAATTTTAAAAAATGAGAAAATTAATATAAAAATTAATATTTTTTTTTAGTGTAAACCATATGTATATTCATCTATTTTACAATATGAAATTAATCATACTAGAATTTAGTCAGTTAAAGTTTTTACTTCAACACTTCCACTAAAAATGTATTTAGTAGAATTCGAATCCAAATTCTTAAAATTTTTCTCGAAATATATTTATAAGTAGAATTAAAATATAGAAGTTTTTCCACCAAATTTAGTGTGTATTGTCAATTGACTCATAATGTTTTGGATATTCACATATATACTATATATAGTCGCCTCAACCCATTTTGCTCACATATTTCGTCAGCCATAGAATCACCCTATCCTGTCTCAGTCTGCGTCTCTGTCTTAAACACAAACACATATAATCCTTTGTATAAATAGGTGTGCCTAGGCCAGGTAAAACAACTCAAGCTGGAATATTTCACATGTCTTGAGAGCAGCACCGGCTACTACCCCATACCTCTCTCGATCTCTTTGAGTTGTTGAAAAAAATGGAGGTTGCAGATAAAAAGAATATGAGCACAAGTTCATATAAGTTGTACTGCTTCACAAAATGTTTTCAAACTCCATCCATCTCATCAGAAATGGAACCAGAACAGAAGCATGCCGATGTTTCATCAAATGATTCAAAGATGAAGCTGCAGCAGCAGCAGAAGAAGCAGCCTGGCGGATGGAGAGCCATGCCTTATATCTTAGGTCTCTCTTTTTTTTATTTTCATCTATGCCCTCTGAACTTTATCATAACTAATCCGATAAATACACTTTTTTGGGCTAATGAGACGGATTTTTAAAGAAAATTTGAATTTGAGACTTAAAACTCTAGTCAGCATTTAACTCTCACTTAGTACTAATAACTAAGCCGTAAGATTTCGAATTTGAATTTGCAGTCGAATTTCCTTCTACCAAAAAAGAAAAAGGGAGTATGATAATGAGAAGGTTGTAAGGTGGTGTGAGGCATAGTAACGGAAATGATGTGTTTGATAGTATTTGTTTTTTTATATGTTGTGCAGGGAATGAAACGTTCGAGAGGTTGGCTACTTTTGGATTACTAGCGAACTTTATGGTATATCTGATGAAAGAGTTTCACATGGAGCAGGTGTCTGCTGCCAACGTTATCAATATCTGGTCGGGTATTACCAATTTCGCGCCTCTGATAGGCGCTTTTATCTCCGACGCTTATGTTGGCAGATTTCGGACCATTGCTTTCGCTTCTTGCGCTGCCCTTTTGGTATATATCATATTTTTCACCTATATATATATTTATATGAGATTTTCAAATTTGCAGAATAATTGGGTTCGATTCACTTGACTAGAAAAGGTATTGGTATACTTTATATTAATTTAATAATTTAATCTACATATATAAATATAGTACAAATCGATAATTATATACATGATGCCTTGCATATGCCCTGCATCTTCTTTTAACAATTATTAGTTTCCACTTACACATCATGAAGATATTTTTATGGACATTTGGCCAACAAACTTATCAAGTTATCAATAAAGATTGAATTAATTAAATAAGCATGTTATTTTTCAAAATATATACATAAAAAAAAACATCATATATTTGTGTATACGAATTTTTCCAACCAATTTCTGATAATCAAGATTGTAAAGTCATATGGTCGAATCTTCAATCATATATCTCTTATAAGAAAAACTTTTTTATGAGCAATTCCATTATATTTATAAAATACACAGCCTATCTTATTCAATAATTTTTATTTTTATATTTAACTTGAATATATAGATAAAATTTTGATGCATCACTTTCCTTAATTAGAGGTGCAAGAAAATGGGATCGATTCAATTTTCGTAAAGAAGGAGATGAATATAATTATTTTTTAATATTGAAATTACGTATTTTGATGAACAGGGAATGGTGACTGTGACCTTAACAGCATGGATACCTTATCTGCATCCTCAATGCCACTCACATGGCTACTGTGAAAGTGCCACAACTGTACAATTGTTGATTTTATTGATGGGATTAGGGCTTTTATCTGTAGGCACAGGAGGGATTAGACCCTGCAGTATTCCATTTGGTGTTGATCAATTTGACCCAGCAACTGAAGAAGGTGTAAAAGGGATTAACAGCTTCTTCAATTGGTATTACACCACTTTTACTGTGGTGATTCTGATCACTTTAACGGTGGTGATATATATTCAAGATTCTGTCAGCTGGGTTATTGGATTTGGGATTCCTACTGTGCTTATGTTCTGCTCTATTATTCTCTTCTTCCTTGGAACAAGAATCTATATTCATGTTAAGCCAGAAGGAAGCATCTTTTCTGGCCTGGCTCAGGTTTTTGTTGCTGCTTACAGAAAGCGTGGGCTTAAGCTTCCTGATGATGGTGGTGGTAGTGGTGATGGCTTGACTTTCTATGATCCTCCAGTCAAAGAGACTGTATTGATAAAGCTTCCTCTTACTGATAACCACAGGTAATATGTCTTTATCTTGATTAATTTTATTAATTGTGATCATTTTTTTATTTTAAAAATTATTTAATAGCATGATAACGCATATGAGATAACGTGAGTCTCTTCTAATTTAATCAAATATTTCGAGTTTAAATTTTAAATATGTAGCTATCTTAAAACTTATAAAAGAATGTTTTGCACTATAGAGATCTTATCCGGTGCGAGCGTGATTAGTTTAAATGAGATCTTAATTTACTGGATAAAGATAAAAAAAAAAGATTATTTAATATTCAATGATAATGAAATTGCTTATTTATTTTACTCTGTTCTAGGTTCTTAAACAAGGCTGCAATAATACAGAAAAATGATGTAAAGGCTGATGGTTCTTGTGAAAATCCATGGAAGCTGTGCAGCATTCAAAAGATAGAAGAGGTGAAAAGTCTATTCAAAATGGGTCCAATATGGGCTTCAGGTATAATTTGCTTCACTGCCATAACCCAACAAGGAACCTTCACAGTATCACAAGCTCTCAAAATGGACAGAGACCTCGGGCACAAGTTTCAAATCCCTGCAGGTTCGGTCGCTGTTATCTCTATGATAACAATAGGACTATGGTTACCATTTTACGACAGAATCTTAGTTCCAGCTCTTCGAAAAATCACTAACCATGAAGGTGGAATCACACTCCTCCAAAGAATCGGAATTGGGATTATATTCTCCATTTTAGCCATGGTTGTGGCAGGCCTCGTAGAAAGGGAACGAAGGGCTAGAGCCATTTCGAGCCCCGATGCACCCATGTCTGTCATGTGGCTCGCTCCTCAGCTTGTGGTCATGGGTTTCTGTGAGGCGTTTAGCTGCCTTGGACATATAGAACTTTATAACAAGGAGTTCCCTGAGCACATGAGAAGCATAGCCAATTCTCTATTTTTCTGCTCCTTTGCCGGTGCTAATTATGTCAGCAGCTTGGTGATCAGTATTGTGCATAAAGTGACGCGAAGTCGAGACCATCCCGACTGGTTAACTAATGATTTGAATGCTGGGAAATTGGACTATTTCTACTTCCTTTTGGCCGGAATGGGAGTCCTCAATTTGTTCTATTTTCTATATTGTGCTAGCCGTTATCATTACAAGAGCACAACAATGCAAGATAAATCATATCATGATATGGAGCTAAGCTTAACCAAGAAAACTCCAAGCTAAATTCAATGTACTCTTGGCAATATATTTATGTGTAAAATTATATTAGTGGCTTAATGCTTAATAAAGTAAGGAAGTTAGACATGTCATGTTCTTGTTCCATGGTAGAGTTTCGGATGTATTAAAGAAAAAATTGAAGGTTGAGAAAAAAAAAAAGTTTGTAATCTGTACTTGTTTCTTTCAAGTATGGCATCTTTTTGGATAATTATTATTGCAACTGATAGCAGCCTGAAAAATTCTGTATCTATCGAACAAAGTGCTTCCATTTTCATTCCTAAATGATATTATTAATTGCTCCATTTTTTTTTCTTATATATATTAAGCTAAGAAGCACGAACATTTATACAACTATGAGAATGCGATATGGTAGGATAAAAAATACGAAAAATTCTAAAAAGTTAGGTTACAGACACAATATAATAAAATAATTTAAAAAATATAAAAATAAAATACAAAATTGATAACAAAATTATCAAAAACAAGTTTGAAATTTAATTCATATTCATCGTTTGATGCTTTTCTTTCTTTTTTTGATTTTTATGGAGTCTCGAATATGAGATTGTGAGAGAGGAGTTAAACTCCTTTTGCCCTCAGACCTTTCCTTTTTTTTTTTTTTTTATTGATAAGAGAAGACTCGGAGAGAAAATAAAATGATAAAATTTTCCTTTTCCAACCAGTTGCTTGTTAAAACAATGTCATTCAGATAGCTTTTAAAAAAATAAGAGCACTCGTGGGAACGTGTCTTCCTTCAATCCTTCATCTGCCACTGCCATTTATTTGTCATCTGCATTTTTTCTCTTTAACCATTTATCAAAAGTTCAGATTTTAGATTATTATTCACTCTTTAATCCATAGTTAATTTGTGAAAAATCATGAACATTGACAATTCTTTGTTAAAAATCAAAGTTGCCATTGATTGGGTTTAAAGATTTGCTATTGAAGGAGCTACATCAGAATGCTGGTGAAGTCGCCGTCTCTTGAGTGCATATCAAATGTAGGTGGCATCGCTAGTCGAATGTCCCTCTCTTTGCTTTCGTCGTGCCATTTTTATGAGTTCTACTTAAGTTTTGGATGTAAGAGGAGATGGAGCTTTGCTTCGATTTAGGTAGCAATGGAGAAAGTGACATTGCCATATCCCTGCCTTGTATCCTAGACATATTTCAGCCGTGTTTGAAGTCTTTGACCTCGTACTCGATCAACAACACTCCACATGGTGTGTCCAATATGTATCTGCTGCGTGTAAGATGTGTGTTCACTTATCTGACACAGCCACACGATCTGTCCTAAGTTTCGGCATGTCCGTGCTTCTTAGATATTCAATCTTGGCCGATGCATGACCTGACTTTGTTTTCTTTTTACGAGCTTAATTCGTTGAAAAAAAGTATCTAGTTTGATTTTTAGATATACAGCTAGCTATCTTTTAAACTGGAGTGATTTGTCATCTTTCAAAATTTTATATGATATATTCTAAATTAATTGAACAAATTCTAGATAAAAAAAATAAAAACAAACAAACAACTAAGACACGTATGAGAAGAAAGACAGCAAGTCCTTCCAATAAATTGTAAATTGCAAGATTGCGATTAGTTAAAATTATAGTGGCTGAGGATCATCCGGGTGAAGATAGACAGACCCACTAGCTAGCCACATCTCTAAAGTCTCTTCGATACTATAGAGTATGGATCTTGTGGCGTGGGATAGAGCATTATTGAAGTTAATTTGGTGATTGCTGCTTCTGGAGCTTTCTCTTCGGATTTCTCTGCTCCAGCAATTCTTTTTTTTTTTTAAAGATTAGGTATTAAACCTAAGACTTTTTATTTTTTCCATAACTAGTTTATAATTAAGGTATTAATTAGTCTCAATTGATAAAGATAGCGTTTATTATATAACTGTTGTTGACTTAGTTGCTTGAAAAAGCTTTTTAGACAAATTTATCATTTACTTCAAAATAATTTAAGTTATTTTAAAGTTAGTTCTATTATTATAAACTTTTATTATATATTCTTTAAACTTTAAATTGAGATTTTCTCTAACTTTTTTTTATAATTAATTTTTATGGATAATGGTAATTAAAATCAATAATTTATATAGTGACTGTCCAAACACTTGCATCTCATTAGTTGATGAAAAGAAAAAAGAAAATTCATAAATAAATTTATAAGAACGTTGATGAAATGACGTGAGTCATTTTCAGTTTAATAAAAAATTTTAAATTTAAGTTCTAAGTATACAGCTACCTTAAATCTTATGAAAAAGTGTTTGTTACACTTAAAATCCTATTTGGCATGAGCATATTTAGTCACAATGTGTTGTCCTAATTAATTTATCGATAATAAATGTGATTTGATAAAAAAGCTCAATAAATAACTTTTACACATTCTCTTTCTCATCTTTTAAATTTTCGCTCTCCTTACTAATCAATATGTCGAATATTGAATAATATACTTAAAAACATATTTATACTTCCATGGAAATTAAATATCACTGATTTGCGCTTTTTTTCTTTTTAATTTTTTATGTTGGTGGGTGGGTGGTATTTTGGGTTCATCTTTACTCGCATGCATATATGACAGGTAGATGGTGATGTTCAATGAAAAAGTTTTAGGAGCCTTGCGCATGAAATTGGTTGATTACAGCTCTTTTTTTCATGTTAAATCCTTAACTTTTCATATTTTTACAATTATATCTAATTTTATAAAAATCTTATTTAAATTATATAAATTTTTACTTTAATAACAAATATAGATTTGGTGTCACGTAACTACGCTTTGAATTTTACAAACGTGCAATTTTCAGTATTCGTTTTTCTTTTTACAATTATAACTTATGCTTTTCTAGTGATACAAATATAGATGTTGATTAACAGAAATTTTTTTTTTTTTAATTTTGAAACTCTATTTTTTAGCAGATTTGAAACATCATAATTCATAATATATTCATATATAGATGCATGAAAAATAAAAGGTTTACTCATCTCATTTGTTTAATAAAATTAATTTGAGCCTTTCATTAGTGAAACCTACCTTCTTTTTTTCTTAATTTTTCTCTTGCTCTTTCTTCTAAATTACCGCTTCGAGTCTTACTCTCCCTAAAAGGGCATTTGGAGTTTAGGATAGGCATTAAATCGTAGAGATTTACTCATTTACATATTCCTCTCTGTAACTTTTTCTTGGATTTTAACTTAAAAATTAATCTAAAGGCAATCCAAAATTATTTATTTTTTTCTATTCTTTGCTGCTAAATCATGAAAATGAACCGTGAGTTTAATTTAATTTTTTTTACCATTATTGCTTAAGTTTTATTTTGAATAATAGCAGGATATGCAATAAATAGGCAATTATTTTCCTGACATGTTTTCTTGCCTTGGGTAATGGGTATGGGATTATCATTAGGAACGTGCTTGGAAATTGAAATTTCAACTAGTGGTCTCTACTTAATTATCTCATTTCAAAATTAATGAGTGAGATTTCCACAAATGAAATTCACAGTATATTTTACAAATTAGTAAAATTTATAATTAAATTTTATCTTATTAAATTTGATTTTTGGGAATCAACATATATATATTTCAAATAAATTATACTGTTAAATACATATGAATAACATTTACTTTATTTAACAAAGAATTATTTGCCTTCTTTTTAATTCTAGAGATTTTATACTGATGATAAATGCAAGCCTTCGGAATTGATGTTGGATGTTAAGAAAAATAGACTTAAATTTTTTTACAAATTATTTTTTCAAACATGTTTATAGAAAAATTATTATTTCTTAAAATCAGTTTTAAAAACTCTAAAAAATAATTTTTTTTTTTTTTGAAAAAACATTGTGTCCAAATGCATGGCCAAATAAAACAAAATACAGGTCATTGGTTTTTTTTGTCTGTTTTTTTTTTTTGACCTATCAGTTTGTTTTTATTAAATAGGAAGATTCTTTTTTCCCCCCAATCATATATGAGGTCTACTTCCACCCTTTTGACCCAAAATCACCACTTCCATGGCTTTCATCAAGACCAGACTCCACCATATGATAGAAGAAATGGTTGGTGCAGTGGCAGCTAAACCCGTGTTACTAGAAACCATCTTTCGTGATTAGATTGAAGACATATTCTTTAGTTGGACCATCATGAAATTGAAAATTCTTGCATATCACAACAAACTTTCAGTATTGCTTTCACACATATATATGCACATGTGTTGTGGATTAGAAATTATTGGTAGATTAAGCCGATTACTTATTAACATATAAGTAATTGTTTTATTCTTATTGATCAAAGTGAGTACAATATGTATATATATTGTTTAATGATTGAATTAGTTTATACATAATAATATAGACTGAGTATACCTTATAATTTCTGATTGTGAATTTAATATATATAGATAACTGCTAAGTAATTTCATTTCAAACGCTTTTTACTAAGACTTAATATCTCTAATTAAAAGGATCCCTACATATCATCATCGCATTTCACCTCTTATGATTACTTTTTTGCCTTTCTTAATAAACACTTTAGTAACTAATTAAATAATAAACTTTAAATAGTCATTTTTAAATATTCATTGCTAACAATTACATAAATACATGTATCATTTTATAAATATGTGAAATGAATACAATGAAAATTTCTCCCAATATTTTGAAAAATATTATTAACAAGTTATTCTATTAATATCAAAATTGTCTACAAAAATATAAAATTATTCATGTGAATTTTAATTAAAATCCTATGAAAAAAATAAAAATGAAGCTTCTAGGTATTATTCAATCCATTTGACCAATTTTATACTTCATTGGCTCATAAAAACTCTTGCTTTTGATAAAATTTCAAATTCAATTTATTGGTTGTTTTTATATTATCAATAAAAATTAAATATTTTTTTTCAAATTTGCCTTTATACTCATTATGAATTTAAAATTTTTAGTTTTTCAAAACGAAGGATAATTTAGTCTTTACAACCTATTTTTTTATAAATTTAAGACTAATTAATGATTTTTTAATCCTAGTAAAATTACTAAAAGCGATGGTTAATATGAAATATAGAGAGTATTTTAGAATTGGCCAGAGGTACAAATTATCTTATAAGCGAGTCATTCATTAACTTTTATTTAGTGCAAATAAACTCTTGAACTTTAAACTCAATACAAATTAGTCTATGAACTATGCTATGAAGCAAGTCACCTTTTATTAGATCAAATTGGCTTATGGGTCTAGTTTAATAGTTGCACCGAATTTAAAATTCGATAACTTATTTATACTGAATCAAAATTAAAAAAATGACTGACTCTATAAAATATAATTTATGAACTAATTTACATATTTAATCTTTAGATTTTGCTAATTGGATGTCCCAACAGCATGCTTAGAAGTTAGAAGCTTAGAAGTTAGGAATGCTATGTGCTTTCAAAATCATTAATTAAGAAAGTGGTAACTTTATTTTTGGGTCATTATTTCATCATTGTCATAAGATTGTACTTCCATTATTTGGGTTTATTGTTTATAGTCAAATTTGTAATCCACCTTTCATCATTAGATATTAGTTGACTTATCCTTTCTTTTTTTCGGTAATGCTAAGTCCACTCTTATTTTTTTCACGCTATCCAAATATTCATCCATTAATTGATCGGTGAGAAGAATAATATTTTCAAATCCTAATATTCATCTATTAATTGATTGGTGAGAAGAATAATATTTTCAAAAATAATTTTTTTTCTCTTTTGATTCACTACTCAGAAAATAGTATTGAAAATTGTCTGAAGAATAAAAGTGTCATTAATATTTCTTTTCCTCTTTTTATTATAAGACTATTAATAAAGAATTTAAACACATTCTAAGGAGCTGAAATTTAGCCCCATTTTGGTGTAATTGAATTTTATATGTTAGTGGGGTTCATTAAATTTTGCTTTTAAATTTTTATTTATAAGTTAATTTATTTGTTATTCTTTTTACATTTATATATTTAAAAAAGAGCAAAACAAAAAAGGAAATATATATATGTTGATTTTTATCTTAAATTTTAAAAATTGTAAATTTCTCTTCTTTTTGCATAACTTTTTCAAAAAACAATTAATTATAGATTTTTATTAAAATATTATTATTATTTTAAATAAATTTTATTTAAAAGATTAATATTTTATTCCTATCTTTTAAATTGGATCGGCACATGAAGTAAACGGACATTTAATAATGAAATTAAATAAAATAATAGTTAAAAGAATTTATTAAATGCAATAAAAAAAATAAAATCAATTAAATAATTCGTTACATATTAGAAAAGTCAAAATCAATAATTTTGACTAAATTTATCATATTAATATAATATAATTATTAATAAATGATTCAAAATTTATAATTAATTTTCAATAGTTAAGTTATCAAACACTTTGAGATAAATTATAAGTTGTTAATCGCTATTGCTAGTCACAAATGAATTATAGATATTTTAATTATTTAACTCATAATAATTTAATATTTAAATTATTATTTATAATATAAAACTATTTTAATTTTAATTTAAAAAAAAAACTTCCGTCCGAATCAAGTTAACTGGGTTAACAATTTGCTGAGTTGTAATTTCCACCTCAGCAATAAAAACTAATAATTAAAAACTTATGTAAAAATTTTATTTTAAAAAAATGACATGGAATTTTAAGGGATAAAAAGGGGAAAAAAAAAACCCCTCTTACAATCAGATTTCAACAATTTTTCCAAATATTTTTTCTTTTCTTCATCATTTTCCTCCACTTTCTCAGTAACCAAATACAATATTTTCTTTCATTTTCCTTCACTTTCTTAACAACCAAACAACTATAAAATCATAAATAAAAATAAAAATCGCTACCCCCATTCAAGTATATAACAATAAAAGATAAGAAAAAATCAATATATATAACTAATAATCCAAACAACCATCCTATGCAGAAATCGAATATAAGTAGGTAATTCAAACAATCAAATCTAGTCACCGAAACAACCTCTCTATGCAGAAATTACATCCCATTATCGTAATTAATTATTTTTATTATAATTTCTTTTTGAATCCAGCTCAAACACTATAAATTTTAACAAAAATGAAAAAAACAAAAATAAATACTTGTCTTCGTTTTCTAGCTCAAACATTAGCTCTGTATGAAGAATTGATCAAAATTCTCCAGTACAATAGGATGGTGGGATCAAAGTGGAACAAAATCTTCACCTCTCTCTCATTTTTCTTCCTCCTTCCGTCCTTCGTACCCGATTTGGTCTGTCTTGCTCTTTCCTCTTTCTTTGTGTTCATATCTATGAAAATCAAAGAGAGATATAGCTGAGCATATAGCCACCACCTTCGCTGAATGAGAAATAGGTTTTGAGAGGTGAGAGAAAATAATTTTGGGAAAGTGAAGAGACAGTGTGAGAGTATTTTAGTAATTTAGTTTGAGAGAGAGAATGTATTTTGATAATTTTATTTTTCAATCTTTTGTGGAATTTCTACTTGTAATTTTTTTTACCTGGAAAGTTTACACCAGCTTTCTATTAACCCATTTAACGAAGACTGAACAGGTATTTTTGTGTTATGAAGCGATGACAATTCAATTTGGATCCATAGATTTTTGCCCTCTACCAATCCAAATGTGATGAATTTTTTTTTTTTTACCATGATTAGAGACAGTTACTGAAAAATCTGAAATAACATTTAACAGAAATAAATATAAATAGTATTTACGTGCATTGTCCCCTGTCGCGTACCCATCTATATATATATATTATTAATTATATATAATATACAAATTGTTGTTAGAAATTATGAATAATATTTATATTTTTTTTGAATAAATTATATATTTGAGATATCTAATAAAAATTATTAAATTAATACATATAATAATTACAGAAATCATCTTAAATAATAGTAAAGTACTTAATGACTATAAATTTAGTGGTACAGTATGGAGATACTGCTAATTTTTATTTTTTTAAATTATTTTAACCTTAAGAATGATAATGACGATTAATTTAAATTTTTATATGTAGTGGTTATAATAGTTTATTTTTTTTATAGTGGATATTCATTTTACTGGTTATTTATAGATTGATTAATGTTGTCATTTTCATTAGTTAAGTTTGAAATATGGAACGCTAAAAAATTAAATTTTTGAATTTTTTATAATTTTTTGTTCTTATTTTAGTTTTTTTAATGTGAATGAAATTAATAATTTAAATAAATATAACAAATATAATTAAATTGAAAAATATAGCGGTGATATCCGATTTGGCTTGGGAATACCTGATCCTATTTGTAGTAGGAATGAAAATTAATATTATTTTCTCGTAGAAGTATAGGGCAGGGACGGAGATATAAATTTATAAATGTGGATGAGGACGGAGAGAGTGAAATCCAATTCTGATCCATCATGTTGCCACTCCTAATAATAAAGTTAAAATTAAAGTAGTTTTCTGTAACAAATAATAATTTATATATTGAGTTATTACAAGTTAAATAATTGGAGTACTGTTAGTCTAATTACCTTACTAGTCACTTATAACTGACAAATGTAACTGTTCATTGACTGTCACCATTGTCTACTAACAACTAACCATTGTTGATATTGCGGTATTAAACAAATTTTAAGGAGATTTTTGAGATTTTTGTTGAGTGTTTCGTAAATAAGTTTTAAAATTTTTTTAATTTAATTTATTAGCTTTTTATAAATTGATTTTTTCAAACATATTTATAGAAAAACTATTTGTTTATCTACTTTTATTCAAAAGTAATTTTTAAACTAGAAAAAGTTAAGAATATAAAATATTTTTAGAAAAGGGTTGTGTTTAAACTCAATGTTGCATGAGCCTTAAATATAATATATTTATGCTCCGTTAGTTTACGAAAAATAATCTGTTTCCGATTGGAAAATAATTTATTATCTGTTGTTTGATTGTACACATAAAATTTTTAATAAATTATTTTATAGTATTTGATGTATTTTGAAAAATATTATTTTCTTTTACACATAAAAAACTATTAAAATTTCTTAAAATTTGATATTTTTAATTTATAATAATGTATAAAAGAAAATTATATAAAATAATACTTTTTTAAAAAAATTTTCAGTAACCGAAGGCTACTGAAAGTGATTTTCAGTAGTTAATATATTAATTTCTAAATATTTAATTATTTTTAGTATAAAAAGTTTTATTTATATAAATGTATTAAAATTGAGAAAATGACTTTTTATTTTCAAAAGAGAAAGTCAATTTTTTGAAAAATGACTTAATTTTTCCTTTAATTAGAAAAATATTTTTCGTTAATCAATTTTTCTGAATGCATCAAATACAGAAAAATACAGAAAAATGCAAAAAAATGTTTTCCGCGAAATAAAGTGTTTTAAGTTTGAAATAATTTCCAAAAAGATGGGCCAGCCCATACCCTATATGGAGTGGGCTTAGGATTGAAATATTTGGAAAAAGATGGGCCAGCCCATATCGGCATCACCAACTAGCTTCAACTTTAACACGACACGTGTTCTTTGTACAGGTCCCCATCAACTTTCAAATCCGCACACTTCACTCCTTTGACTACCTTCCCTCTTCTGCCCTTTTCTTTGAACCCCGTCAACCCCGACTCTGTTTTGTTTATTTCCTGTTTATTCTAAGGAAAAAAAAACTTAAACACGAAACGCATCCCTATCACCGAAGAGAAGACTCCCGTTTTCTCTTGCCTCTTGTATAAAACGGGGTCTGTCTCCGCATCTGGCCATGGCGGCTTTATTTAATTGGAGCTTCATTGATGGCAATATCCTCATTTTACATTCCCAAGCGCACCGTTGATCAGGTCCTTGATCGTCTTATCGAAATCAGCCGTAGTTCAATCCGTTTTCACTTGCCTCTTGTATATCCGGATTATGCTTTCTGATGTCACTTTGATAGCATCATGGCGCGATTATGCTCATGGATCGATGCTGGTAGTGATTGCACTTTCTGATTTGTGTGCTCATGCGATCAGTAATTTGGCATAGTCTCTTTTGATTTGGGACTGAAGGCTAAGTTATTGACATTATCTATTTCAGGCATTTTCACTGTGCTTCTGTTTTTTTATTTTTTTTTTGAGTTTAGTTCATTGAATTCTTATCCAAAAAGAAAAAAAAATATTTAAGATAAATTTTGTAAAAATAAAAATATAAATTAATCCATTTAAATTGGTTAACAGTGAATTTCAGTTTGATTTGATGAGTTGCTCAAAAAAAATTTCTCGGTGGGTAAATACTGAACCACAAAATTGAAGACTTAAGCGAAAGCTTGGAGAGGAGGACAACCTATTCATTGGTCCCACAATCCTTTAGTATGAGTTCGGGTCAAAACAAAGTTGACCCGATATCCTTAATCCAAATCCGACCAATAAAAAATCTAATACTTTCCGTATTCATCCCTGCTATTTATCTTTTTTATAGATTTAGAACTCTGACGAGTATTCTCGGATGGATATATTTTAAATTTTTTTTATTTAATTAACTGATTTAGGATAGACTTTTTTTTTTTTTTTTATATAATTAGAAACCCTTCTAAACTCTGTCCCTCTGCTCTCAACTTTCTTTCTCTTTTGCTCTCACTAAATCTCAACTCGCCGCTTCCTTTCCACCTCCTCGAAACCCTCACCGCTGCTACCGTCCACCTGGTGGTGATTTCCCGATTATCTGAAATACCGCCCTATACTCCCAGAGAAATGGCGGCCACTTCTGCCTCAGAAGTGACAGACGGACCTGTTCTTAGCTTTATCAACAAGCGTCTCCGTGCTTTCCGAAAGAAATACAACCGAATTCTCCAGATGGAGGAGTGCATCTCCCAAGGCAAGCCTATCAACAAAGAGCAGGAGGACGTTTTGCGCTCTAAACCCTCCGTTTGCGCCGCAATTGAAGAGCTCGAGAAGCTCCGCCAGCCCATCTCCGCTGCCGTATCTGAAGAAATTTCTCTTGCTATCCAGCGTCACCAGCAACAATCTTCCATCTCCGGTGATGCGATTGCGGGAAAGGATGATGGCGAGAAAACCCAGTGCGACTCTAGCGAAGGCTCTCGTAGCGATGGCGGTGTTGTGGTGGAGGATCTGTTGAATTTGTTGTATTTCGGGTCCTTGTTCGATGTCAAGTCCCAGAACGACTTCACTGCCACGATGCTGACTCGGACGCACGAGAGGGGTTGCTGCTTGACTTATGATTATGTGACTGATGATGCAACGGATCTGCTTGGTGAGAGAGATTTGGATGTGATTTCCAGGCTTGGCGGTTTGATGATTTCGCGCCCTGTGGACTCCAGCTTATCTCATAAGAATGCGTTGCAACGGTGCGTGGAGCACGCCAAGTTGTGGCTTGCAAACTCCGACCAGCCAATTGAGCACAATGCTAGCATCACCTGTAAGTGGCTTATTTATTTATTTACTTTAGGGTTCGGTTTGTTAAGTGACGTTTCGAAAATGTTGATATTTCAGACGGGGGACTCAGGGAGAGGCTGAACAAGATTATGGCTTCTGATTACTTCATCACCACGCCGGAGATGAAAGCTCCAGTGGAAGTGGCTGCGGCTGCTGCTGGAAATTACGGGTCTTTTCAGGTTCCTGTTCATAGAGTACCTATCTCAGTACCTGTTCAGGTGGAAGGCTCTTCGGAGCAGTACCAGGAGGTACGTCTTGATTTACAAGTAAACCTACGTATCATTTCAAAGACGTGTTCTTGTTTTTGTTTTATTTTTGTTTTTGTTTTTAATATTATAAATATGCGTAATTGCTTATTGTGCTTTCCATTTTTTGCATTGGATGTATGATCTGAGTGTTACTTATTTTGATTGACATATCTATGTTGGTGTCATCTCATGGCATTTGGCTTGAGCTCAGTTGCTGTTGCAGGCTTTTTAATCTATTGCCATTCTTGTCAGGCTGTTTTGGCGGGAATAAGTTTTAATGTGGAAATACTGACATCAACCCCATCATGGGATGTGGTTGTTCGTTTGTGTTCATATTTGCCTAGGATTTTGTGTTTTCTTTGCATAAGACATGGCTGCAGCATATCTATTTCTATGCATTATCATACATGGGGCTTTGATGGCTGTGGCATGAGCATCATCTTTGTTGGAGAAAATGGCATGGCATGACATCAGACTTACAACTGATAACTGACAGCCTGTATGAGCTTCATTTGGGAGAATTAAGAACCTGTTTCTTAATTAACTTAAGTACTTCTAAAGTGAGGCCACAATTTACAATGATTGAGGCTGCCAACCAAGACACTGGTCTCAGCTTTAAGGCATATTATGGGACACGTGGGTCTTTAATTTGAAGAATACATCTCTTTCCACGTAACTTGAACTCGGGAAATGAAAATTTTAGTCAAATTTTTATTTGGAATGGGGTAGTTGATTGGTCTGATGTAGAGATAGTCCTCTAAACTTGGGGCAAAAAGGGGTTTCTTTCTTTAATTATTTTTCTTCCTTTTGTCCTGTTCCATAGGAGAAAATAAAAAATCTATTGGTTGTTAACATGGTATGAAATCGATTAAGTTCAGGCTCCTGCTGCTGTTATTTTTGCAGTTCGTTGCTCATTTCTCATCTATCTACAGAATAAGTATATATACAATGAGAAGATCTGTATTTTAGCATTCTGAACCCACTCATTTTTTTTCCCAGAACCACATTAGCAAAGAAAGCTGGAACATGATCCTTCCTCCCCCCCTTCCCTCGTCACCTTAAAAATTTAGCACTGGTGTTTGAAAATTCTATCTTGGTAGGGTGACTTGTTTCTGTTGTATCCAACTCAGCTATATTGCTGGATAAGTGCCATAGTAGCATAAATTAGGATTTAAAATGACAAAAGAACATCAATCATTGTGCTGGAAGAGCGAAAAGTGCATCAAGGTAATTATGGATAATGTGTAAATTCTTTAATTGGCCATTTTAGCATGCTGCATGAGGCATGCCTTCAATTATACCCCAAAGGAAAATGCTTAAAAGGTTGCATTTCAATAGAAACTTATTTGAAATGAAGTTCTTGCATTTGATTTATAAGTTTGTTTTTATAGCATATAAACTATATTTGATTGCATAAATTTATTGAGCGTAAACCAAATTCATGAATCTAAATTATTGTTTTGAGTGTCAATGTGAGGATGTGATTACAAATGCAGTCTTGAAAATGTTGTTTCTATCATATTTTTTTTATAATTTTGTCTTAATGATTATTAAAATCAACAACACATTGAACTAAAAACACAGAAATGAAGTGTTAGATAATTTTCCCTATCCAAAATGAACTTTAAATAAATGTTTTCCGGCCTTTGTTAAATGAGGGCCGTCCATATGATTGTATTATAATCTATTAAGTGCTTGGAAATTGTAACCTTATTGTCTTTGTAACAGTTCTGCTGGAGTGCATAACCATGCTTGTAACTTCAATCACGTAGCCTTCGTATACCAATCTACTGTTAAAATCATATACTCTCAATGCTTCTGCATATGGAAATTGCTGGTGGTTTTTTTTTTTCCTGCTTTTGTCCTCGGTTTCTTGTATCCCTCTCATATTTAATATTCTCATGGGGAAGGGAGCTTTGTTAATGTATTACTTGGTAATCAGATGAAATGTTTTGAGGTGATTCAGTGGTTATTAACTACAATGTTGACAAAACTCCTTTATCCATCCAGTTTTCTCCTAGTTCTGAGTTCACTCTTACAAAACCTTTGTTTTATCCGTACACCATCTAGGAGAACTTGTTCGAAGGTATTAATTGGTCTTGGTTGTCATGTAGTGGCATCAATGTAATTGTTTTAGTTTCCCGGGTTCAAAAACTGGTGACTACTATATTACTATATATGATATGCTTTAAACGTACTGCCTTCATTGCTTCTACAAGTTGGCTTATTTTCTATGACACTATATTGGTTTGACCATGCCACTCCTATAATGATTTTCATTGGGTGTTTGATTGAATGTCAGAAATCATTTCTTACTATACTAGAAGCTTTTTTTATGTGGTAGTCAGTATGATTTTAATTTGCATTGCTGTTCCTTCCTGGATAGTTGTGAATTTGCATAGTCAGGCCAGAATCTCTTGTATATGCTATTAATACTTAGCTTTACCAGTTCAGAGTTTGCATGGTTATATTGCAGACAGTGACTCTGGTTTCTTGTTCTTGTTCTTTTATTATTTGGCTTTACCATTTCAGGGTTTGCATGGTTATATTGCAGACACTGCTTCTTCTTCTATGATTACTAATATGTATGTAGCTGTTATATTCTAAAACATGTGGTCCATGCACCTAATGTAATATCATCAAGATTTATTACAAGTATTGTAGCAGTCATGTTGCATCACTGGACACCCTTTTATTTTCAAATTTTTAATTTTTTTGTCTTACTCTTTATTTATTTATTTTGCAATTTGGATTATAATTGATTAAAATCTAATTTATGCAAGCATACCATACTTACAAGTTCTTTTCCAAGTTTACTAAAACCTCCAACCCCAACATCATGGCTGCTACACTGCCCCATTGCATACCCTAATACCTCGTCACAATTTTATCAAGTCTATGGTGATTATAGACATGTCTATATGCTACAGTTGTTACATAACTTGATAACCTAGACAAGCTGTAAGCCTGTAACCTTCCAACTAGGATTTGAATTTACAACATTATATGCCACAAGATAACTCTAGTAGCACTGAAGCAAAGCTTACTGGTGGACAAACTGTAAGCTTATAACACCACAGCACTAGCACATCACTCTTGCATCCTTCAACAAGCCAAGCTGTCACCACTTCTACCTCAGTTGCTATTTTTGCCTCACTATGTGGTTTTAAATCCAAATATGAGACACATGCATGTGTTCATTAGGGAAAAAATTACTGTTGTTCATTCTTGCCATTAAGTTAATATGCATACCCTATCAAGGGCTTTTGTAATCACTAGTTTTAGCAAAGCTTGTCTCTTTTAGCCATCATTTGTTGGATTATTTGGTGCTTGTTCTGTTCAAAGAGAAGAAGTTTTGTTTAGGTTTTATTTGGGCTTTGTTGGTTTTGGGAAGAAGATAGTGGAATCTTGGTTTTTGAACCCTATAAGTCAAATTGTTAATAGTTTTAGATTGGGTGAATTACATTAACGGCGCTCCAACTATCTAACTCGTAACAACTCAGTACTTAAAGTATTATTTGTAATAGAGAATTTCTTAAACTTTAATTTTGTAACATAAAAGTACTTGCTGTCTAAATTTGTTAAACTATTTAACGGAATATTGACGTGGACTTTCCACATCAGTAAAAAATTTCCACGTATAAATGGCACGTCTATAAAATGAATCTCACAAAAAAGTTTCACCATTTGATGGAATATTTGATTATATTTGGTTTGAGGGAAAGTGTAGAAAAGTGATGAAAAAGGTGAAACTTTTTTCTGGGACCCATTTCGTACACGTAGAACTTTTTTGCCAATGTGGAAAGTCCATGTCATTGATTGCAGCATTCCGTTAATTGCATAGTTATTAAAGGCGCAAGACGCACTAAGGCACTAAGGGGTCTTGGAGCCTAGGCATAAGCGAGCGCTTGAGTGACCTAAGGCTCGAAAATAAAAAATAATTGAAAAAAATTATAAATTTTATTATTAGACTACTATCTATATATAATATTATAACTATTAAAATTCAAAATACACAAGTCATAATAACAAAACAAAAGCACACACACAAAGAAAAAAACTTAATTAAGGTTTGAAATCCTAAACACAAGGTTTCTAGGCTTACTAAAGACTTGAAGTTTTAAATACACAAGGATTCTAAGCTTACTAATATTGTATCTGACAAGTTCTAATAATTATTAATTATGAATTATTATAGCAAAGCACAATTAGTCTTGCTCCTAAATTGTGCTATTTAAATCGCCTTTGTGGAGGCTAGAACATATGTTTTTTTTGCCCTAATTCTTTTTTTTTCTTTTTTATTCTTTGTTTTGGAAATAATTAGGTGTGGTAAGGTCTACTAAAAATTCTTTTCAATTTATAATTAATAGTTCAGATTTCCTCACACTAAAAAAAAATACAAATATTCAACTAATGTTATAAAAGCACACTTCGCTAAGGTGCACGCCTTTGAGGTTTCAAGGCGCTAAGGCTAGCGCTTGGTAAGTCTTTTGCCTCGGGCACACCTTTAACAACTATGGTTAAATGATCTGACAAATTTTAACATGTACTTTTATGTTGCAAGATTGAAGTTCAAGGGATTTTCTATTACAAATAATAGTTTAGGTACGAGTTAGATAATTGGAGTACCGTCGGCGCAATTCACTCTTTTAGATTTCAATGAATTGAACATTTTTCTAATAAAGTTTGATTTAGGAACAATTCTTTTATGCCTGTGTTTGTAAATCGTTCCTTTATTATCATGTAAAGGATTAGCAAACTCTTGTTGCAATACTAAAATGACATAAGGCATATCCCGCCTCTTCTAATTGTCCAAATTTGCCCGCTAAAATTTTTTTTTGGTCCACTTTGCTATCTGCAATTGATTTTTGGTTCATATTGCTTCCTTTTTTATTTGTAAAAACTTGCATGTGCCCCCTAATGTTGACATGACAAAGGAAAATGTTTGACTTAATCAATAGTATCATTGGGCTGCATGCACATTTTTACAAACTTTACAGAGGGAAATATGAACCAAAAATCAATTGCGGGTGGCAAAGTGGACAAAAATAAAAGTAGGGGGCAAAATGGCAAATTTGAACAATTGTACAAGGGCAGATATGCCTTATGTCATTTTAGTACATTGGGTTGTCAGATCAGTTGGTGCTTGTTCTGTTCAAAGAGAAGAAATCCTGATTAGGTTTTAAGGATTTGGACTTGGGCTTTGTTGATTTGGGAAGAGAATGAGATCTTGATTTTTAAACCCTATAATGTTTTCTTGAATCAAATTTTTATAGTTTCAGATTTCAATCAATTGAACTTTTCCCGAATAAATTTCAATTTTGCAGAACTATTTTTTTATGCTTATGTTTGTCCTTTTACTATCATGTAAAATATTATGCACAATCGTCTTTCCACTGAAAAGCACTGTCATTAATCTTCTTCTGTATTGATAGTGTTAGAATACTTGTTTGTTTGAAGAACTGTTCAATAAAGAGTGATTTTAAAGATCATTTGCATTGGAGGTGTGAACTGTCCTCAAAAGTTCTGTTATGGAAGAGTTCAGAAAAAATTATATGCAAATGGCGCATATTAATGTAGCGAAAATTCAATTTATTTTTTTATCATCCTTTATAAAGGAAAATGAAGTTGCAGGTATTTTTTTTGCCAATGACGATAGACAAAAGAGGATGAAACCACTCTTAGTAGCCAGCTTCTTGGTCAATTGTGATAGTGTTTACTTTTATATTATTGAAAAGACAAAAAAGGGAAATGTCAAATGCTTAAAATTGATGAAATGTTGATAACTTAATAATTAAAAAAAGCACTTCGACGTGGTTGTCTGCATTGTTTTACGTGTATAATATTTTAAATGGATTATTCTGTCTACAATAGCCAATGTGTGAATTGATGCTGAACGTTCAGAGGATAATGTTTATCATGAATCACAAGCCATTTTATTGGACTTCTCATATTTTCCCATTCTCTTAAACCATTTTTCTGACAAAGGGCAGGGTGATGGATCTTCCTTTGAACGTTTTGTGGACAAGGCAATAAATTATATTTTTATAGTGCATATATAGTTGCAGTTCTTTCTTGATTACATTTGACTTATAACAAATTGTTTTTTCACGTTGTGGAATGTTGATGTTTGAGTTCCCTTCAAGATTCAGCTTTTAAAGTTAAACTTTTCTAAATTCTACCTTTTCTGTAACCATAGGATGAAGAGACGGAGAATTTCCAAGGACATGAAACTGGAGATAGTCAGTCCAGTCCTGCTGAGGAATTTGAAAAGGTGCTTGAACTTGGGACTTGGGATTTCATTACATTTGCTTTTGTGTGCATTTTTTTTTAACATGCTGGTTTCTCAGTTACAGGATGAACTGGAGCCAGAAATTCCTGCAGAAGATGTGTTGGGTGAACAAGAACAGGCTAAACCTGCAGAAGTAGAACACAATCATAAAGAGGTAGACTCCAAAGAGCAACAGTATGTTGCTCGAAGGAATCATCAAAACCAGAGAGGTGGCCGCGGTGGTGGTAGGAGAGGTTATTCAAATGGGCGAGGCAGTCGAAGTAGTGGCAGAGGAGGCAGTGGTGGTGGTTACCAAAATGGTCGCAGCCAATATTATGACCAATCTGGAAACTACTATCAAAGGAATTACTATAACAATCGGGGAAGGGCTGGCAGAGGTGGTGGTCACCCTTATAGCAACCAAGGTGCTGCAGTTCAGGGCGGTCATGAGCCAGCTGATGTTGGGGTGGCTTCATGATGTCAGTATTTCATTATGGGGATGGGATAGGGTGTCTTGTTTTGAAGGTGGGTGGTGAAAATGGTTTTTGCTTTTTTGCATGAAATTCGTTATGGATGTGGGTTACTCTTGATCAATTGATGAATGAACCATCCAATACTTACCCCCACTTGTCTTTTGTTGTCAATGAAGTATGTTCACTGAAAACTGGAAAGAAATGAATTGAACGAACATGTCTACCTTGATTTTACTAATGCCCTGCAGATGATTTTATATATTGGGTCAAAACTGGGGGCATTCAAAGCCAACTGGTGTAAACGTGCTTTTCTAACTCAGAATTTGTGAATGCTGATAGTCATTCGCTAGAACAAGACTAGCTGGTGCACTTTTGAACAGTGATATTCTCAACTTGCCATACTCATCTCTAGCTGTTTCCTGTTTATGCAGTTTTTCAATAATGCACTAACGTGTTTTTGGAAAATGCTATAATTATTTTATTTTTTGAGGTTGATTAGGATTGAACTTTAAATTTATTAATGAGGTAGATCAAAACTCATTTGACTGCTAGAACTAGACGGATGGTGTTGCTCGACTTATCTTGAGGACATTAACTTGTGATTTGGCAAGGTATTAACAATTTGAAAATTGTGCTAGCATTCATTCTTAGGTTGAGATTGGAGTTTGAAATATAATAATTATTTTTTAGGCCGTGAGACATTTAGAATGTGCAAATATCAGAAGAAGAATGTGGTTCTTGCATTCCAAAGATTGGTTATTGTTGATGGGTTCTTCGATCCCATTCTCAATCTCAGTGATTTGTCTTTTGCACTGTGGTGGTTAAACCTCCTCTTCAATTGATTCCTCTTGAGAAAATATGCTCCACTGCTGTGGCACCACTAGGGAAATCCTTTTACCTAACAAACAATGCCCTTGGAAATTCTGCAAAAGTAAACGCTTGTTTTTTCTTATTTTTTGCTTTCAATTTTATTTTTTCATTGCAATAATTAATAATTTATTTTTTTCTTCTTCATAATTTACAAAGTTTTGAAAAATAGTTAATTGAAGAAAAAAAAATCCAAAAATCAAGAAAAATAATAGAGAAAGATGAAGAATCCGGAGTTGGTGATCACCAGCTTCCATCCAGCATCAATGGTCACGACATTGACCTATGTGATTGCTAAACTGGAATCAGTTTGCTCCATTCTAGAAACTTCTAAGCTAACGAATTTCGCATAGTTTACGTGTATGTATAGTTCAAGAAATTGATAGACTAATTTCCCATTCAAGTTTCAACTTAGTGTTTGAATATTACACATGTATTTTGAATAACAAAAATCCTCAAAGATCGAAAAATATCAGAAGTCTTATATTTGCAACTACGGCATCTCTTGATACTCTCCCAACCATCCATTATTGAATTGAATTGATTGTCATCAACCATAAGACTGTACTGTATAAATAGTGAAAATTTTAAATTTACTTTTACTGAATTGAAATTATTATTGCATTTCTGAAGAAGGGAAAGAAAAATAAAATCAAAATGCAAACAACAATAATTATTTATTTACAGCAGCTTGTTTTGCTGCGTTAGAACTAAGCATATATGCTTAAGAGAAATCATACATAGGAAAATACCCCCAAAAAAAATTAATTAATTAAATTTAGTTATTGGCCAACATTCTGTAGCGAAATTGATATTGTACTATGAAGATTATTAAGGATGCAAGTAGGGTTGTTATAATCTGTGGACTGAACTTCTGTTACATCTATTAGGCACTATCACTAAATAAAATTCAAAAATTATTAAAAGAAATTAACAAATAAAAGAGAAAAAGTGAGGAAAATTAACGACCACAACTTTTAATTTGTCTTTTTTCGAGGTCGACACAAATATCCCAATGTATTAATAATTTATTATAGAAAATATTATTATTTATTTTCTTTTAAATTTGAAAAATATATAATATATTTTCTATATAGTTTAATATAATATACTATTACTTCTTAATGTTTAAAAAATAATATAATATACTAGTAAAAAAGAAAAATATTTTTAGTTTAATAAATCAAATTTGTAGGAGGTATTAATATAATGTCATAATTTAAAAAATAAATAGTATAATTTTTAAATATTAGAGAAATACTAATATATTATGTTAAATTATATAAAGAAAATTGTATATTTTTAAAATTTTAGAAAGTATTAGTTTTTACTGTATACATATGATGAATGTACAGAGAGTCCATGTAAAATTCTCTCACAAAATTTTCCATAAATAAGCCAAATCCTAATTGGCTTTACTATAAGACCAATCGACATTTCTTTTTCAGTGCTCTATGATTAAAAATTTCTTGAAGAATGAGCGCCTTTATTCCTTTCATTGTCAAACTAATGTAAAGCTTCCTTCCATAGTATTCTCACTTTCTACAAATCACAGAATAGGACACTTGACTCCTAATTCACAATTGCGTAGCTCATATGCATTTGGCCGCAAAAGAATACTACAACTGTAACGCAGAATATGTAAGCTGTTAGAAAAATAGCCATAAACAATGAGTTCCCACTAGCAACAAAAGTCTTTATTGTTCATGTAGTGATTATGGAGACTGATAGGCTGAGTTTTGTGCCTCAAATCTTCCATATTAGTTTCTGACGGTCCATACTCCATATTGCAGTATTACAGTTGTCACTATTGAGAATCAATTCTCTGAAAATATTAAAAATTTCCATCTTCAAGTTTATCAACCTCTATATAAAGCAGCAACCTCATAGCAGAGCTGCATATTCAAGCCAAGGTTTTAGTTTCGTCTAAACTGAAGTTCAGAAACAAGAATAAAATCCACAGATATGTCAGCGATGGAGTTCCACTTCCCACTTCTTCGAAGAGGATCGACTATGGGATCAATAAAGTTTAGTTTTAATCACTCAGATGAAATTTCAGACACTAAGCAATCTCAGGTTGTAGAGATCAAATCTACAGATCAATGGAAAGCCTATTTTGATGCCTCCAAAGGAAACAACAAACTGGTAACTAGTTTTAATCAATAATCCCTACTTATCCACTGCTGTTTTATATTAGATATAGTTTCAAGTTCTTATGGGTTTTATCTTCTGGTGTTGAAGCTGGTGATTCAATTCACAGCAACATGGTGCAGACCTTGCCATCTCATTGATCCAGCTGTCAAAGAGTTTGCTGCGAAGTACACAGATGTTGATTTTATCAAGATGGATGCGGACAAGTTCATGGTAAATATCAACTAGTTTTCTCCTTTCCTTCATCTCTATCAACTAAAAATAATAGAAATTTTTATGATGAAAAACAGTGGGTGGCTGAACGATTTGGGGCAAACTCACTGCCAACCTTTGTACTGATCAAGAAAGGAAAAGAAGTTGAGAGGATAGTAGGAGTCAAAAAGATTGAACTACAAAACAAAATTGAGCAACACAGGATATGATTATATATTGATTACACTCACAGGATGTGATGGGCAATGGTACCAGGAAATATATGCCCGAAATTTCTCTGACCCATGGAAGAGGATAACAATCAGAAGAAAAATAAGACTGAAAGATGATGACATTTTGTTTTTCATTTTTGTGACTTCATATATGTGCAAGCAATTATTTGCTTTATCTAACAAAGTTTATGCTATCTCTATCAGTGACAACTAAGCCACATCAATTAATATTTTGACATATGAAATTGTGTTTTACTTCTAGCCAGGAATATGCACCAAGTGGGTTCCAGGAAAATTCTTCGCGAAGTTGAGAAATTTAATGTATGACTAAACCATGGTATCGATGTATTGTTCCATTCACGTATTGGTGGGAGTCTCACATATGGATCTCATATATAGATCCCACTTTCCTAGTGATTTCTTCTCTATAAAATCAAGACATTTTGAGAAATAAAAGATGGTGGGACTCTTGCTCGTCAGTTATCTAACTATCATTATATCCAGCAAGCAAGGCCACAGATTACAGATATACACCTTGACTCCATCATATGGACACCCATGCAGATCAGCTCTCTAATAAAAAAAGTGAGGATCATCTTGGTGCGACACCAACCAGAATAAGCAGTAGAAATCCTCTTAAGGATTGAAATGCATCCAAGACCATAACTGGAAGGATTTAATTTGCCACATCTAGACTAGAAATGATGTTTACATATTAAAACCAATTGAACACTTGTTCCTGTTTAACTTTAGAACTACCTAAGCAAACTACAAACAACTCAAAGCAATTCCAAGGAAACAACAGACAAGTTTCAACAACAGACCTTCCCTCTGATACCAAAACAGGGACAGGATCACTAAAATAAATCTGAAGAATAAATTCAAGGTGAAACCATTCAATGCATTGATGTAATCAATTCCAAATTACATGAAACAGAAGGGAATTCTTTGTCCCGTCAAGCCAAAAATATTAATATTAGATTGCTAGTATACAAATATAAATTAGGAGTCATTTGCGGCAGCTATGACAAAACTCATAGATGATAGTTTCTTCCTTGCCACAGTAATAACAACAGTGCTTAAAATGCTTCTGACTTTAGTCCTACTATGCACAAACTTGCTCTAGGAAAGCAGAAAACGTAATGTATTTACATTCAATTAACTTACATGAATAATTAGTGTTTGTGGATGATCAGCAAACTCAGTCTCCAGCAACTCTATAACAAGTTATGAGCTCCACCCAGCACCCTCTTCAGATCAGACTTCTGTTCTGCTGTGAGTCTTGACGGAAATGTGACATCAAATCTGATTCTCAGATTTCCTTTCTTGTGCGGTTCTTTTGAGATGGGCATTCCTTCATTTGAGATTACAATCTCATGGCCAGGTTTGATGATATCCATAACCGGGATAGTAAGATACCTTCCATCCAAGGTTGTCAAATCAACAGTTTTCCCAGTAAGAGCCTCCAATAATGAAATTTTCTGATTGACAATAAGATCATTCCCATCCCTTTTAAAAACAGCATGGGGTTTTTCATCCACCACGAAAATAAGATCAGCAGGAATAACACCAGGTTCTTGATTGCCTTTCTCAGGAAAAGTGATTTTCGTGCCTTTCTTCCATCCTGGTTTGATATCAATCTTCAAGATTTCCTCAACAGTCTTAGGCTTACTGCAAGAGAATCATTTGATCAACAATCAAATTCAACAAATAGCAAAAATCATTTCTGACAATATAAATGTAGACAGTGCCAGTAAAAGAAGAAACAATTCGCTAGAACTTGTAATGGAAGAACAATGCAAATCCTTGAAATAAAAAATTAAAATCTCTCTCAGAAAATGAAGCATAATTATCTTTGAAGGCAGCAAAGGAAAAGGTGAAAAAAAAAATCAATTGAATAATTTAACTGACCCGAAATCATCAGGTATACAACGCGAAATCCTCATCTTCCTTCTAGCTCCTTTATAGAGCTCCTCCAAACTACATAGCAACTTGCTTTCAATAGCTGCCGCTTTCTTGTTCCCTTGATTCTCTGTCTCCCCATTCCGGTAAAATCCACTATTCCCGCCGCCACCAACACCGCCGCCAGATCCGCCGAAAAATTCGTCGAATATATCCTCGGCATCCCTTGGATTAAACCGGAAAGACGTCGCGTTGGCCATCGGTGGCTTCCCGTCATCACCGGGCCCGCCAATTTCAAAAGACTTAAGCCCGTCTTCTCCGTAGAGATCATAGATCTGACGCTTTTGCGGTTCGCTGAGAACATCATACGCTTCAGAAATTTGCTTAAACTTAGCCTCGGCTTCTTTCTTGTCATCAGGATTCTTATCGGGATGCCACCTCATTGCGAGCCTTTTATAGGCCTTTTTCAGGTCATCGTCCGTCGCTTTTCGATTAACTTTCAGTACATTATAATAATCAACACCCATTCCTTAAATTCTTGTTTTCCCTGTCGAACACTGAAAGAAGACTGATTTGGGTACAATGCAAAATGGCTGATTTTAAATAGATGAAAAGTCGTCGGCTTCGAGAAAATTCTGTAACGTTGGGTGAAATGCACGGAGGCGAACAAAGAAGCCGGCGAGTCGGGCGGTGGTCGAGCGAGTTAAGAAATAGAAAATGTGGGAGTAGCAGTGATCGCGGTGTTGATAACGCGTTGATGGGCGATAATTTTAAATAGAGGGTAATGTTGGTGTAACAGCCGTTGTATGGAGAATGAATTGTGACAGACAAATTATTTTAATATTTCAGTAAAAAGGACAAATCAGAGAATTAATGGTAATTATGCAGTTGGATGCGTAACCCTAACTTTTGTCTTCTAGAATATCCCATCAGCCTCTCAATTTACCTCTTTACTTATATATAAAATACTGTTAAGAAATATGAAATTTTCTAAATATAAAAAAAAAAAAAACTGAAAAACTATTGAGTTTCTCCAATAATATTTTTTATTTTTTTATTATATTATAAAAAATTTTATTCTCTATTTTAGTTTGTCTTAAAAATTATATACGCTCCAATAATACTTTATATCTCACTCTCTATTTTAATTTTTTATTAATAAAATTATCTAGAAAGAAAATAAAGAGACGAAAAAGAAAAAAAGAAAAAAAATTAAATATTACTTAAAAGCTTTTAGTAACTCTTAAATCTGAGAAAAGAATAATATAAATTTTAAAGAGTTAGATAAGTAAAAAGGAAAAAAAAAAGAGTGTTGGAAGACATAAAACTCTCTAAATTTAGATAAGGAATAAAATAGAAAAGTTGGGTATACTCTTACTTCTTCTATTTGAGAAGGGAGAACGTAAATTTTAGATAATGATTAGTAAGATAAATAAGGAAAAAAATATAAAAACTGTTGAAAAATATAAAATTTATAAATATAAATAAAATATAAAATATATTGAAAATACTCTAATTATGCATATTAAATAATATTTTTAATTTTTCTGAAAAAAATCTTAGACTAAATATAGAATAAACGATGAAGTCATTTATATATATATATATATATATATATAATTAATACTATAGCAATGATTAAAAATATTATTTAATTGGTATAATTATAGATATAAAATTACTCTAATAAAATTTATTTTCTCCAAAACTAATATATAGGTAAAATTAAAAAAATAATTATTTATTTTTTATTAGTAATTTAAAATGTTAGTTGGAATATAATAAATTCTTTTTTGTTAAATGATAGTTGGAAGGGAAAGGAGATAGCAATAATATTAAGAAAAAGTTAAATATCTTCTTCTTATTTTCTTTATTGTCTGTTTTACCATTTAATTTCATTTTTAATGTTAAAAAAATTTAAAATTGATATTCTCATAAAAATTGAGAAATATGAATTTTTTTTTTTATAATTTACTAATATTAAAGAAAGTTTAATATGTTTATGGAATAAATATTCTACGTGAGAAAGGAGGAAGATTATGAAACTCTTCGATTGGAATAAATGTTAAAAAGACAGCTCATAAATTAATAAGGCAAAGTAAGCAATGGCATGAATAAGGAAGCTGTTAGGTGACAGGCATGTTGGGTTATCATTGCTATTTATTAAAAAAAAAAATGGGAACGTGCAGTGAAGTAATTGTTTGTCAAGAATTTCGTCACTATTAATGAACAGAATCTGGATTGGCGTCGCTGGCTGGCCGACACAAAACGCTATCGTTTCTTTCGCTTGTTTTGTTTTTTTTAATCTAATCTTGTACCTAATTGTTTATTATACTTAAAACTAATTAAGAGTTGTGATTAGGACTTTATTTTATTTAACAAAGTCACCTTCATAATTGTGGTGGAGAGGACGGGGACGTGTCGGGAGTGTCTTGCTTTAAATTTTCCACCTTTTTGCTGGGTTAATGTCATTTATTATTTTTTTTTATAAAAATTATTAAATTTTATTTTTTTTACAAAATTTATATTCAATAATTTTGTCATTTGATTGCTCACTTAAATTGTAAATAGACGTGATATTATATATCAGTCTCTCGATAGTAAAAAAAATTAAAAAAATAAATTTTACGCAAGTTATAAAAAATATAACGGCTAAATGTGAAATTAATTTCTTTTTTCTTAATTGAGAATTTTTAATTTCAAAGAAAATTAAGATAGAGATTAAGGAGTTTAAGCTTGATCGTTAAATCTAAGCAAGCAATCGACGGTGTTGAAGTGTGAACTGAACAATAAGATTTATGACTTTTTGGATAATTTTATAAGAATTTCACGTAGGGACAGAGGGATAAATGAGTTTTTTTTTTTAATTAAATAAAAGCGCAATTCACGGATTCACTCACCAAATACCAATTTGCGTGAGAAAATGGAGCTAGCAGTCGCACTAAGCCCTCCCCCTCAGATCCTCGCCAAGCCCAACGACTCATTGAACCACCATAGACGTCTTCTTTGGTACTTAAATGAGTGCAGGGACATGTCGGGATTGAAACAAATTCAAGCTCAAGTTATACGCTCCGCATTGCCTAGTAATCAAGACTTAATCTTTCTTTACAGTCGAATTCTCCATTTTTCTGCCCTTAACGACCTTGACTATGCCTATCGAGTATTCCGTGCAATTGATAGCCCCAATTCTTTCATGTGGAACACTCTCGTTAGAGCCTGTGCTCAAAGCTCTGATAGTAAAGAACAAGCTTTTCTGCTGTATAAAAGAATGCTTGACCAAGGGGCTCTCTTGCCGGATAAGCATACTTTCCCGTTTGTTTTAAAGGCTTGCGCCTACTTGTTTGCCTTGAATCAAGGGAAACAAGCGCATGCCCAGATGTTGAAACTTGGATTTGAATCCGATGTTTATATAAACAACAGCTTAATCCATTTCTACGCTTCTTGTGGTTGTTTGGATTCAGCTCAAGACGTGTTTGATAAAATGCCAGAGAGGAGTGTGGTTTCCTGGAATACTATGATTGATGCGCTTGTTCGGTTTGGTGAATTTGAATCGGCTTTGAAACTGTTTGTTCAGTTACAGGATTCGTTTGAGCCTGATGGGTACACGACGCAGAGCGTTTTAAATGCTTGTGCTGGTTTATGTGCTGTGTCTTTGGGGATGTGGGTTCATGCTTATTTGTTGAGAAAGTTTGACGTTGATGTGGCTATGGATGTTTTGGTTAGCAATTGTTTGCTGGATATGTATTGCAAATGTGGATCATTAGATATTGCTGTACAAGTCTTTGAAAGGATGCCTAAGCGTGATTTAACTTCCTGGAATTCTATGATTCTTGGATTTGCTATGCATGGAAAGGCTGAGTTAGCATTGGAATATTTCAACCGTATGGTTAGAACAGGGAAACTTTTGCCAAATTCTATCACCTTCGTTGGTGTTTTGAGTGCTTGTAATCACAGTTGTATGGTTGTTGAAGGTAGAAAGTATTTTGAGATGATGGTTGCTGAATATAAGATTGAACCTCAGCTGGAGCACTATGGTTGCCTAGTTGATATTCTGGCTCGTGCTGGTTTGATTGATGAAGCATTAGATTTAGTGTCAAGCATGCCCATGAAACCTGATGCTGTTATATGGAGGAGTCTTCTTGATTCTTGTTGCAAGAATAATGCAAGTGTTGAGTTAAGCGAAGAATTGGCTAGGCATGTTATTGAGTCGAAAACGGGTGGTTGTAGTGGTGTTTATGTACTCTTGTCCAGAGTTTATGCATCGGCTACCAGATGGAATGATGTTGGCATGATCAGAAAATTGATGACTGATAGAGGTGTAACGAAAGAACCTGGCTGTAGTTTGATAGAAATTGATGGTATTACCCATGAATTTTTTGCCGGAGATACATCTCATCCCCGTACTAAAGAAATATATCAGTTCTTGGATGTTATCGAAGAAAGACTAGAATCGGAGGGGTATACACCTGACTATTCGCAAGCACTTATGGTGGATGAGGTGAATGATGGCAAACAGCAAACTCTTAAAGTTCACAGTGAGAGACTTGCTATTGCTTTGGGGCTCTTAAGCTTAAAACCAGGAACGCCAATTCGAATTTTCAAGAATCTTAAGGTTTGCAATGATTGCCACAAGGTGACTAAATTAATTTCTAAAATCTTTAATGTGGAGATTATAATGAGAGATCGCATTCGATTCCATCATTTTAAAGATGGTACTTGCTCGTGCATGGACTACTGGTGATCCACGGTATAAATTCAATTCCAGACTATTCAGTGCTCGGGACTGTGGATGCATTGCACAGCTCACCATTGGGAGCATTCAATGTGTTGGAAGCCACAGCTTCGATCAAAGAGGCCATAGAACTTCACTGCATATTGCTACAGGAGATAATCCTTATTGCAATTTTTTTTTTAACTCCATCTGTATATTACATGACGAAATCATACGAAACTGTTCCATTTTCCTTCCATCTCATCGAAACGTAGATACTTGTGTATCGTATGAACAAAACAGTTTTAACAGACATTTATCTCTCATTTTATCCTCTATTAGAAATTATATATATATGTAAGAACATGATTCATTAAGAGAAAAATTTCCCTCGATACAGTCTCATGAAGATCAATACCCAAAAAAACCCAACACAATCATTGTCTATCCTTGTTATCTTGAAGCAAATGTAATGAACTTTCCACCCTTAGTCGGATCATTCATTTCAATTCCAGTAAATTAGCAACTTGCCCCTTACTCTATTATTTTTCATATAGTTTCAGGGCTTATATGGCATAATTAGGGAGTTGTGGATGTATATTTGAGAGAGAGAGACAGAAAAAATGGTAGAGGCCAATAGCTGGACTCTTCAAATGACTAAATCTGAATACAGATCATGAATGTTCGACAAAAAGTTCATTTGCATTGTCACGCATGAAATAAATATATATTCATAATCAGCCTGTCACAATACCTCCTAGGACTTCACTCTTACCCCGTGCATAGATTGTATAAACTAGACGGATTGCATCGAGCCAACCATAGATGGATTCCCAAGAGTCGGCAACCTGAAAGAAAATTGAACAATCATTGAATCACGAGCTCAAGATATGGAAAAAAAATTTGATTTTCATAAAGTACAATCATGAGCTCTTGATATGAAAAATAAGTGTTGTACTTTTTTTTTTATATAGAAGACACATTTAACAATCATTAACTAAAGCAGAATAAAGAAGAAATAGAATAAAGAAGAAATAGAATAAAAATATACAAAAGGAAACAATCTACTTTCTTTTCTTTTAATCTTGAGATATATATTGAAGGAAATGGGGAGAAAAATTAGGCTACAAATACTTGATGAACCTTGCTCATCATCAATATATGAACTTTGTTTGCCTGAATTTCTTTCATGTGCTATGATAACAACTTATGCTTCCATGAAGACAAATCATATCGCATTCCAAAAGCATAAATTAGAAGTTTCACTGCATAACAAGTGTCAAGGATATGCATTTCCGCATATATACAAGGACTTCATTCCGACCACAGAACATGCACCAAGGTTATGAATTTCCTCATTAATATGAGGACTTCATTCAGATAATATATCTCTTCTGGACATACGATAGCAATCTAAAAAGTCCTGCAGTTGCTTTAATGACTGTATGCTAATAGTGGTAACGTGTAACAAGGGTAAGAGTCCAGATGCAATAAAGCATCTTTTCTATTCATCACATGTAAATTTCGAAGCCAAACAGAAAACAAATACCTACCAAGAAAACTGGCCCAGATGCAATAAAGCATCTTTTCTATTCATCACATGTAAATTTCGAAGCCAAACAGAAAACAAATACCTACCAAGAAAACTGGCCCTTGAATACTATCAATGCAGAGGCCTGCACCTGGTGGTAAAGTCAAATCAGCACATGCTGATACAGAAATAATATCTGGAACATCTACTTTTACAGCTCTTTTCTCGCTATTTATTCCATCTGGTCTACCAGACAGGTTCTGAGGTGATTGTTTTTGCTCTAGTTTGTTAACCTGTCACATAAAAAATAAGTTGAAAAACTGTAGGAAATATTGCAGATGCAAGATGCAGTAATATCAAATTAATTAGTATGCTTGCCACTCTTAACATATTAATCCATCAACAATATGGTCACAGAAATTTCAACTATGAGTACACTTTTACTTGAGCACGGCCCTACGGCTGGTTATTGTCAAGTCTCCCAGCCAACCTACTGTCTTGAAATTTAATTGCCATGTTTTCAACTTAATCAGCAAAGGCTGGAGTTAAAGTGCTTTGCAGAAATTAACCCAGTTTCTTACACTTGTTGGGTAAGCAGAAGGTCTTCCCGAAGCAATCACATTAGCAGAGGGAATATATTAAAAGAAATGATATATATTGTACTTGGGAGATTGAAGCGCTATGAATAAAAATAGCTGCTTCTCCACATTTGTCTGTCACATCCTTTATGTTCAAAGGCTAGCAAAATAGTAACCTGTTTGGATTGCAAGAGCTGTATTGATCATTATACTAATATCAGTTTGATAAGATGAAGGATTCTTGTACGTGGCTGTCTGGGTTCTCTTCAAATGAAATTGCAGTTCTTTATTCGGGAAAAAAAAATTTTTCTGGGTTCTCTTCAAATGAAATTGCAGTTCTTTACTCAGGAAAAAAAAAATTTAAGGACAGAGAAAAAGAGAGTGCCAAAATGGACCTTCAACCCTCCTCTCCTGTTTTATTTATTCTATTCCACCCAAATCTTCAAAAGCATCCAGGATAAATCATCATCCTACATAAGCAGGTGAAGCAACATATAATGGTAAATGATGTTATTAGAATCTTGAACAGGGTTAATTTTCTGTATTGTTCTTATGAGACCTTTTAAAGTTGAGTAAGCAAATTTCCTTATGAAGGAGAATACAAGGAATATCATTATCAGAATAAACAAAAAAATCAAGATAGGTGAAAATTTGTATACACTATCAAGTTCCATCAAAAGGCACCAAAATAACAAGATGGACTAAGTAAAGGAAATTCTTCTCAAAGAAAATAAGAAAAATATTTTGCTTAGAATTCTAATTAGTATGGCATATATAACAAGGAAAGCATATAAATTTATACCTGTTGCAGTCCTTCATGATTTAAAACAAATTGAGACCTTTTCCACTCACTATGAGGTGCAACTGATTTCCCTGCTGGCGGTGCAGTCAGATATCCAACTTTAAGATACGGTAATGGTAACTGTCAGATATGTTAAAATAATTTACATAAGAGAACCATAACAGTATATTTAGCTTGACTATGTCATATGTAATCAGCAAAATCATGTTACAAATGTGGAATACGAAACCACCTACAGAAAATGAGGAGAGTAAGGATTACTTGAAATACAGGAGAAATATTTAGATAAAATATTATTGATAGGGTCGTAGAAAGTTCGCCGAAAGCCAAATGGACTATATAAATAAGGTTAAGACTTGCGTACAAGTTTTCTTCTCTGCTTAGATCCATTTTTCAAGATACAGTAGTTTCACATGTAATACCATAATGGTTGGGATAAAGGTGCAATGTCAGTGACGACTATGCAAAAGGTGTAGTCAATAATTCAAGGATTAGGTATAAATTTACTCATGAACCAACAAAGAGACAAATTTAGATTTCATGGAGTTTTCAGGGCATGTATCTCATTCTACAATTAAAAGCTCGAAGAAAAGACTAACCAAAACAAAGCTCAAAGAGTAGCCACATCTATCTAACCAAAAATTAGATATACACCGTTTAGAACTTGCATTTATGCATTCTAAGATTTCAACACTTTTTCTTTTTTTTTGGGAAAAAAAAAGTAATACTGACCATTGAACGAACAAGTCTCAAAGCACTGCTGTATACCTGAAAATCAATAAATCAAATAGAAACTTAAGCCTGCCAATCAAAATCATTGTGCTTTTCAGTGAAGAGATTAATTCTGTGAACATGTGCTATTCATTGTGCAACATTTATGCATATGAATGTCAAAATTGAAGATAGGATACGCCACAAATCACAAAAAAAGAACATTCAAACGAATCATAGCCCGTGATCAACAAGATAATGTTGACTGAGAACCAAATGTATAGAAACTTACAGAATAGTTTGGTTTCAATGCATGAGCAGCAGCAATGTAGATAGCAGACTGGCTATACAACTCATTGGGAGAAACATCGTTAGGAGTGGATGCACCTCCAGTTCTTAATGTGTCTTCTGCCAATCCATACTGAAATTAACAACAAAGTGACTTTACCTTACATGCCTCATCTGATTAAACATTCAATAAAAAAGAATAAATTTTGTTTGTTGACTACTTCACCAGCTAACGCAAGAGGACGAATAAAATGAAAAGGATGAACCAAAGTAAATCAAGTACAGATTTAAAAAAAAATTAAACTGACCAAAACAGTTCCAAGATTGTAGATTGCCCTGTGGAAATCAAATTGCAAAGATATTGCTGCGCGAAACTGCATTATAAGACAGATATAGGTGTCGTAAGAAAAAAAATACAAGTACACCCCAATGGTAAGGATTTTTCTTGGCTATCCGGATTAATGAAATTTGTTCATGAACCAAACAAATGATAAATTGTCATGTACGCAAAGTAAAAACTTATTTGGAGTTGTTTGGTATTGCGTTTGGGAAAAATGTTTTTCAGAAAAAAAATTTTGTATTTTTTAACTTTTTTGAGTTTTGAAATCTGTTTTTGGGTAGAATCATGTAAATAGATGTTTTTTCTAGAAACATGTAAATAAATTTTTTTTTCAGAAGCATATTTGAAAAAAACAGTTTATAAAAAATTAAAAAAATCAGTCAATTAAAATAAAAAAATTTAAAACCTGCTTTCGAGACACTCAACAGTAATCCCAAACACCCCCTTTGTATACATGGAAGTTTATCATTGATTTAGTCCATGAATAAATTCATAGCCTGGTCTAGGTAAGTATTTTACTACTGTAGAAGATATCAGAAGCCAAAACCATTCATCCAAACAATCTTAAGTCTCCAGAATTATTTTTGTACCTTATTAATTGCAGTTTTCACAATTGTTGGCTTGTCTCGTGCAGGAACAATTGCACTGAGCTCCTGAAATTGCAAAGTCATACATGATACTAAATCATTCCACTAGGACCACACAACACTCCATCTGCAACCATTCTCCGAAATAAAAACATTATATAAGTCGTCTAAAAAATCTAAAGTACCTGCAAAGCAAGCCCCCAATTGTTAAGTGCCTGAAACAAAATCCCATACAAGGTCAGATTCTAATAATAAAAATAGATAAAGAATGTTAAAGTAAGAATAAATTACACAGGTAACTAGATTAGGCTTTAGGTAAAATAATAAAACTCAAAGAATAAATGAATCATACCTGAGGACTGTTCCAGTTAAGTTGGACAGCTTTTTTGTAGTTTTTTGTCGCCTGCAAAATCAGATTACACACTTTACTCTTTAACAGGGAAGCTCTACTAAAAAACGATGAGGATTAGAGCACTTTCACAAGCAAGCCCAATGTGCTTAACAAGGATATCACAGGAGAGGACAAGGAAATTTGCACAGAGCAGTAACATTGCTCCTAATGCCCTAAAAGTCACAAGCCTATTCAATATTTTCAAAAAGTCAATCTTATCATATGTAACAACTCATATCCTCAAGCCAATCACAGTAGAAACATATACAGCTTAACAGAAGAACACATGCACATACGCACTTGTGTAAGTGAGAAACTGTTAATACATTTTTGAGATTATATGATTATATAGTCAACCTGCTTCCAAAGTTCTTCAGCCTCTTTTGTACGACCACGCATTTTTGCACGATCAGAGATTGCTATAGCCCAATTGTAAAATGCCTGCCAAGTAATTGTAAACACAAACTTCATATCAGGACACCACCATGCAGATCTGTAAGCTCCTGTTCATCCATGTAAGCATACAAAAGACGCCTAAGCAGCATAAATACTTCATGATCTGTAACATGTATAGCACCTTCTTATTCCTTGAGATGGTTCTTTATGCTTTACCAGGAAAAGATAAAGATGATAACACTTAAAGTTGAGCTCTCCAAAGCACCAAACCGTTCACAGCTCCAACGGATATATATATATATATATATATATATATATATATTGAAAAAAATGGAATTATCATTCACAATAGATATCCTTGGCAACTTAGTTTCTTATAATATTTATCTGTAACAGCCAGTCGATCCACCAGAGTTTACAAGTGTAATGCCCGCTAATTGGGGCTTAATTGCTATAAAAGTTTAAGAGACATGTTAGAGTATATGAGAGGTATATTGAGGCTTATTTGAGGTTTATGCAAGGTCTTTCGCTAAAAGTTGGCTTAGATTTGGAGTTTGGGGGAAAAAGGCATAAAATCAAGTAAGATGTGAGACAGTCACAGGCGTGACTGCAGGAGTCACGACTATGAGTGTCGAGATGATGTGTTCTGGTGACTTTTAAGTGTCACGGGCGTGACTAAAAGAGTCACAGCCGTTATAAGTCCGCTATAAATAGGTTCAGTCCCGTCTTTTTTTTTTTTTTCATTTTCACGCGGTGCTAACAGCCCCAAACCCTAGCTGTCGGTATTCTCACATCCAAAACACAAATTCCATCAATTCTCTTCAAATCATAGCCCTCTAAACACAATATTTTCCATTTAGAGTGAGATTCATCAAGGATTTGGAGAAAGAAGTATGGAAAAGAAGAGTTTGAGAGGGAGGAAGCTTGGAGTTTGAAGAGAACTCGGGATCCTTTGCTAATCAGAGATGATTTTGGCCTTCAAGAGGTAAGAAATCATGGTTTCTTATCTCTTTAGTGTGATTTTCGAGTGGTTGATAAGAGTTACCCAAAATTGGGTGGGGACCCATTTGTAAGTGGGTGGAAGTGAAGAGTGATTTTGAGTTTCCTTGAGGGAAAACTCGTATTGATGCTAGATTAAGTGGTTGACCACATTCTTAGTGGGGTTTGAGTGATCAAAGACCTAGCTTGAAGAGTTAGGGTTTGAGTTTTATGATTTGAAGGTTTATGTAGTTTATGTGTTGATGTGTGGATATATATATGTGGTTAGGGAGTGTCTTGGATGGTGGAGTAGCCATCAAAGGGGTTGGACAAGCTCCAAAGCTTGGATTTTCGCTTGGCTTCTTAGAGGTATGTGCACATACGTGCTTTAGTTCGATTTAAATGCATGTTTTTATGTTGATTGGATAGCTTGAATGCTTAACAGCATGTTAAGATTATGGTTGACATTTGTAAAATATGTAAAGGTTAAAGAACAAGATTATTTGTATGTTAAGTCATATTTGAACTTGGAATGGAATGTTAATACGGAAAAAGGGCATGTTAATTGGCATTAATGGTTAATAATACGTATGTTGGCAAGTAATGAGTGTTTAAATAAATGTGATTATGGGGCTGAATGGGTTAGAAGTGAATACGGGCATACATGTTTAATGCTATGCATATTGCATGAGTTTGTGATATGGCAAGAAAAGCATCTAGTAGTTTGAGTGGTATGTATATGGTAAGCGAAGGAATGAGGAGATGAATAAGCTTGAATGAATGTAAAAGTTAGATGTGTTGATAGGAGTTTGAAAAGAAATGTTGTGTTATGCTTTGTTTGATTGAATGTTGTGTTGGTATGTCATGTGGGATACACATGGAAGTGTGCTTTGTGCATGATTTTGATTGTGTTGAGAATGTTGCTAGGAATTGCTACAATTGACTAGCCTTAGAGATTTGTGTGTATTGTGCATGGTTTAGGTTGTTTGAACTCAAATAGTACTAAGCAGAATGGCATCATGCCTGTGACTCAAGTGTTATGGAGATACAAAAGGGTTCGCCACCAGGCTCACAAGTAGGCAAGCCGTGACCCAGGTCGTGACTACCTGTACATGGTGTTTTTAAGTGTTGTTTTTGATATGTTTATGTATGGTGTGTTCATATGGAGCTTTTAGGCCTGGAATAGAGTTGATTAACACTGGTTATAAACCTTAATAATGAATGATTTTTATGATTCAATTGTGTAGAAATGTTGTGACATTCAAATGTGTGATATGCGTGAAATGTTTGGATGAGGTTTTCAGGCCCAAGAAAGGGTAGAACAAAGCATGTTATCATGGTAGGAGGTCAAAATAGCTTAAGGCCCGGTATTTGGTCGCCTTTGACCATTGTTTGTACAAGACTAAGGTGGCTTGAGACTCGGTAGTTGGGCACTCTTAGTCTTACTAGTTGAGGTGGCTTGAGACCAATATTTGGGCACTCTCAACTAGGGAAGCTCGGTTGAGCTTGAAATGTTTACATTTGTGTAAAATATCATGATGAGGCATGGGATATACTAGACAAGACCGGATGAGTCTTGGGTTTGTGTTGAATATTGTGTTGTGATGTGTATGATAAAATGTTGTGCCACTACATGTGGATGATTGTATATATGTATTTGTGTATGTTATAAAAGGTTGATTACAAAGTAGTCGAAGATATGGAAACAGGAATGAAGGTAATACAAGATCATAATGAGGTAAGTTTTGTTCAAAGTTGAGGTAATGATACTGGTATATATATATATATATATATATATATATATATATATATATATATATATATTCTTACCAGTATCATTACCTCAACTTTGAACAAAACTTACCTATATATAAGGCATAGTTTGAAAGCTTCCATGTTATGTTGAGCGTGTGTGTGGTTTTCCCTCATACACAGATTTGAGGTCTGAGCTGGAGTTGGCAAGAAGGCACAGCTTGAGGAGTCAAATGTCAAGCTGGCACTAAGAGGATGATGATACATGTATATGTCATGTTCATGGGTTTAAGTGTAATAAAAGTATTTAGTTTTGTCTTTATTTTTTTTAAAATTTGTATTATTATTTTTGAACTGGGTGTAACTCAAGGGGTTTCAAGGTTTGTAAAGTAAAATTTAATTTTCCACAAACTGCATTTGATTTGCATTTTCAAGTTATCAAGGTCATGATATAGGAAAAAGTTTTAAATTGAACAGATTTTAAATCTCATACATCGTAGCTTCCTTCGGTATGATTAGAGGGAATTCTAGTTTTACCGAGAGGTGTTACAACAAGATTGTTTAGAATAAGGATATGCATACATACGTCATGAAGTGTAGGGCAAAGACGCGTAGCCTCATCATACTTTTTACAGGCCTCCTCGAGCAAAGCATCTTTAGAAGGAGAGGTTGAATCTGGACTAACATTATCTGCACTTTCCTGCATGCCAAATGTGGAACTTGTCAACAGTCTAAATCTACTGCTCCTGAGATAGGCTTTAGAAAAAGAATATATGCTTAAAATGACCGTGCTATAAAGAATGTAAAACATTCAACTTCTACAAAATTGTATAATACGGTCCATATACTGAAGGTACTTTCAATGCATGAAGTAAGATATGTTTGAACTTTCATGCCACAAATTGCACTCGATAGTACACCTTCTATTAGTTGCCATGTGAGAGCATTCCCCGTGTCAAATGCATGCATAAAATATACATACACTTAAGTTTCACAAATTCTGAACATTTAACAAAAAAAATATAACTACTTTTTCAAACACTTGCAAAAAATTAATGCTGCAGGTAATCAAGTAAGCTGGATAGCAGAGATCCAAACTGATTTGACAACTAAAACAAAGCAAATTTTGATAATGTTAGTGTTACAATATCCAATTGAGGTATTTCAAACCTGAAGAACCAATGCCCAGTTGTACAATGCATCATAGTCTCGCGGATTTCTCTCTATTGCACTAGCATACCTACAAAATTTTGAGCAGTGTCGATAATTTTGGAAACACAAATACTCTAAAACAGCTATAATCAAGAACTTACTTCTCACCATCATGAGATCAAATTGAAACTCTTCCAATTTTCACATCCATTTGTGTATATTATTCTTAATTCCATTCTTTTAACTTTTGAAAAAAAAAAAAAGGCAGGGAAAAGCCTTCCACGGAGATTTATAGTCTATCCTAAGAGAATCAGGAGTAATACTTCCTATTATCGCATTACTGTTATCAGGGTGGAGAAATAAAAATTTAAAAAAAAAAAAACTGTAATGGTACCTCCTAGCAGCAAATGTAAGAATCTTCTGGCGAGACCGACCCTCCTCATCATCACCAGTAATACTATTGATTAATTCCATTGCTGGGTTGTTCTCTGCTTGAATGTGCGGTGTGCTTTGCTGACTGAGGCCATTTAATCGCATAGAATTAAACAGGCAAGGCTTTTGGAGAAGGAAAATTGCAATTAAATAAAATTCTACTATACAGGAAGATTATCATAATGCTGTTTCAATTATCATAATGTTAAATAGCGACGAGGCTGTGTGCAAAAATATTTCAACATGAGATCCCAGTTTCACGCGTGCAATCATAGGACACAAATAGTGAAAGATCATGATGGTATCCGATATTAAAGTGCTCAGAAGTCAGTCCTCAATGAATGCCTATTGTCGACTCAACTCAACAAAAACAGCATAATTAGAGGGAGTTTAATCCGGTATCACAAATTTTCAAGAGGGTCCAGCGAATTGTTCATATACACCAATTGATCATCTAAATTTCAGTGATTGAAAATATTAACTAAGCATCAGTTACGAAATGTTTGTCATGGATATTGAACGAACCTTTGAGGAGTGCTGACATCGTCTCCTTCTTCACTTTTCAATTCGCTAAGCAATTCCCTCATCGTAAACGTTCGGCTCCCTTCGTCTTTTCGGAGCTCAGGACGCCCATTTTGGTCGTTGGATTGAAGTTTCCCCGTTTTGTTCGATTGGATCGACGCCTGTTCCGGCTCCTCCGCCTTGGGATCTGCATCTGTAACCACCACAGGTGATGAGTCAGACACTGGTTCTGGTTCGGGCTCTGGTTTTGACACTGCTTCTTCTTCAGGTTCAGGTACAGAAATTGGTTCTGGTTTGGATTCAGCGACATGTTCAAGTACAGGATTTGGTTCGAGTTCTAACTTCAGATCCTGATGAGCTCCATTAGGCAATTCGGCCTCTTCGATGGTAGACGCGGACATTGCGAGGGGGTTAATTAAGAGTTTAGCGGAGTTAAGAATCTGAAGAGGGGTTCAGTCTTCGTAGGCAAAAGATGTGTTAAAAGAGTGTGATCAGTGAAGAAAGAAACTGAAAGGACACCAATTTGCTAAACAATAGTTTTCTTCTCTGCTCTTCCGGTTTTCTTTCTGCTTGATCTGGGCTTCACTGCTGGTGACACACGGGCATCCACCATACTACTATATTTGTTTTCTTTTCTTTCTTTTTTTTAATTATTTAAAAGACAGAATCCTGATTTTTTCAAAATTTTCATTTAAATAAGATCAGTTTTTGGTATTAGTTATCTCCTAAAATATTTTTTTATCTAATTTAATTCATATAAAATTTTAAAAATATAATAATTTGTCCTTTTTTGTATCGATTTAAAAGTCAAAATCACGTTAAAATATAAATTACATTCATGAAGCAAATTGTTACGTTTTTAAAATTAGACAGAAGGTAAATTAGATAAAAAATGGATTTGAAAGTACAACTAATGCCAAAAACCAAAATGAGAGAAATCGGATAAAAAATGAAAAATTCATAAGCTTGGAAATGGATTAAGCCAATTTTAAAGTACAACAAATATTTTATTTTGGATCTTGGATCGGTGATGGTTCGTTTGAATCCTTCATTAATTTGCAATATCAATTATTGGATGAATATCTTATAATATGAACCGTTCATTGTGCCTGACATACCAATACGCTGGTATACTGAAACTTTTTATTTCTTTTCCCAAATTTGATTTTAGGGTAATAATTAAAATATAAGATAATTGTCAAAAAGTATTTATTCTACTAAGAAATCTTTAAAAGAAAATTTCAAACTATACATACAATTATACAAGATATATCAAATAAAAATATATTGAAGAATTATAATTATAAAAATTCGAATTAGAAAACTCACATATATGATCGTCAAAGTTTATTGATAATAAGTGCAACCACTCTTACATTTTTAAGTGATATTTTTAGGTATTAATGAGTATAATGTTATGCAAAATTGTTCTCCCATATGATCACTTCCAAGTTGCATCTCTCCTAATAAACAGTGTAAAACGGTTAACCCAAATCATGCATCTCCATATAACATCAACAAAATCATGGAATTCAAACAGTTTTTGAGTATCATATAACACAAGCATCCCAAGCCAACAGCAGTCCACTCACTATTCTACTTGATTCACAGCTAACATAATCAATAATAATAATAATAATAATAAAAGTAGAACTCGTTTAGTGTCCGAGAGCTATTTTACAGGTTGCACAAGCCCCACAAGATGGAAAAAGAAAAAGGACTTGGACCTTGAGAGTTGAGACACAAAATCGTCGAATCATACATTTCTCAGACAAAACAATACAACATAGATTTACAACAAAAAATGACTAATGAAGCCATAAAGAAATCATGATATAGTTTATATTCCGCGTAGAGCTGTGGAGAAATTATTGACGGTTGTGAAGAGCAGAAGCAAAAGCAAGAACTCTTCAGCTATTGCTAACGGCTTCCTTCCACATGACTGTTTACTTTCTTGTTCATGCTTCAACTAAGCATAATTACGAGTCCTGAATAGAATGTACAGAAGACATACTGACAACAAAACTGTGATATGATATCCAATCCTTCATTTTCTCGCAAAATCCTTAGCCACTGATGCACCAACCAAGAAACTTGTCAATCAAAAGTTGAAGGCAAAAACAAAAGGAAATTATATACAAATGGAAAAAAATGGGTAAATATTTACAAAAATATCGTTTTTCAAAATGTTTTTCAACAATACTGTCTGTAGAAAAGTTTTTTTCAAAAATATAGAAAATCAAGATTTACTCAAAATTTACCGCAAAATTAATGAAAATTAAAGTTACAAAAATTTTATCAAAAATTTACTTAAAGTTTAATTAAGTTATACCCATGATTTACCCAATATTTAACAGAAAATTAATAAAAGTTAAAATTACACAAGATTTACTCAATATTTATCAAGGTTTACCAAAGAATTACCCAAAATTTGTCTAAGATTTACCTAAAAGTTACCACAAAATTAATAAAAATTGAATTTACAAAAGATTTATCAAAGATTTACTCAATGTTTACTTAAGTTATATCAAATGTTTACAAGAAAATTAATAAAAATTGAAATTACACAAGATTTATTAAAAATTTACTTAAGATTTATTCAAGTTATATCCAATGTTTACAAGAAAATTAATAAAAGTTGAAGTTACTCAAAATTTACCAAGATTTACCCGAGGGTTTACCTAACATTTACCAAAAAATTAATGAAAATTAAAGTTATAAAAGATTTATTCACGACTTATCTCAAAATTTACCCGAGATTTACTTAAGATTTACCACAAAATTAACGAAGTTGCACAAAGTTTACTCAAGATTTATCCAATATTTATCCGAGATTTACCATAAAATTAATGAAAATTGAAGTTACAAAAAATTTATTAAAAATTTATTTACAATTTATTTAAGTTATACCCAATATTTATCCAATATTTATAAAAAAATTTATCAAAATTGAAGTTACATAAAGTTTATCTAAAATTTATCCAATATTTACCCAATATTTATCCAAAGTTTACCCAATATCAATCTTTCAACTAAAAATTACTAAAGATCTATCAAAGTAAATAATCTTAATTAAGTTAATTAAATACAAATTTACATATTTTTTAATTTTGTAATTAAGGTTTATCCAAGATTTATTTTGGTAATTAAGTTAATTAAATTCAAACTTACATATTTTTTTTACTAATTAAGTTAATTAAATAATGATTAAAAATAAATACATACATACATACATAAAGACAAATGGTGCCTATACAAGTAAATAAAATTCTTAATCTATGTTTAAAATGTGAAAAATGATCATTTTATATCTTAATTAAATAAAAAATATACTAAATATACAGTAAAATCTAATATTTGAAAAAAATAAAAATAAAAATTCAGAAACTACGAATAAAAACACCTAAATTTTTGTAGGTAAAAATGAAAAAATCTTTCAAATATTAGCCATCCTGCAAATTTCCCAAAACAAAAGGAGCCAAATATTTCACAAGTTTTTTAGAATGTCATTACTTTCCTAAAGACAGAGAGCTGTTAGAACAACACATACTGTCAATCTGATGCGGATAATTCCATCAAATTTGGTTCAGATTCTACCATTCTATGGTTTCATTGCATTTATGCTATGTAATTGATCTGTTTCAGTGTTACAATTAACATACAATTGAAGTAAATCCATAACTGGCTGAAGAATAGGAAAACAAGA
>CATIWF010074622.1:0-23465 GCA_949630135.1 Balakata baccata
GACATAAAGACTTAGAGAGGGTAATCCTATTGATCATAGGAACAGATCCTCTCATAGACTACTTCATGCTAACCACTTTAGCATCTTAGCTATGTAGGCTAAGAAAGAATGAGTAATCTCTTAGATCTATCTCTATAGATCTTAATCCCTTTTTTGCAGGTTACTTTTAAAATACTTCTTGGAGAATTTTTTTAGAGTAACAAATTGACTGACTTAGAAATGAGAGATCATTTCCTACTAATAATATGTCTTTCATATACTTCACTAGGAATAAAATAGCACTCCCACTAACCTTTTGAAAACACATGAATCATCCACATATTATGAGAAAACAAACTTTTTGATTATCTCATCAATTTAGATGTTTCAACTCTCGAATGTTTGCACTAATCCATCAATGGATTTTGCAATTTGTATCATGTTTCATCATCATTAGATCAAAGGTGATCCTATAGGATTACTATGGTTTGCTATAACCCAGTAATAAGAGAATCAAAGAAAGGGTACTCGTTTTGAAAGGTAATAAACTTCTCCTATTACATAGTTTTTAATTGTTCATGGCTACATAAGTTGATTCTTCTTATTGGAATTTGTAAAATTTTATTTTCGCTGCATAATGTGTATGAGATGCATGTGTAAACTCCAACATTCTAAACAATAGAGAACTAAGAGGGGTGAAGGAATAGCTCTGTAGTCGGGCTCTAGTGTCTAGGGGTAGCTAGGGTTGTTAGAAAGATGAAAAAGATGAAATAAGATCGGGTTTAAATGGAGTAACCGCACAGAAAAAATCATGAGTGCACCATGGACATCGCAAGCCCAACTCTTTTTGAAATGGAGATCCTCCAATCGCGAGCGCAATTCTGTTCCGTCGAAATTACCATAATACGCCTCGTATTCCACATTACATCTAGGCTCTATTTTGTAGGCATTACAATCTGAATACTTTTGCCAAATTGTTCCTCTATCTCATTTTTTAATTTTTGAATGTTTTAAAGGTTTCAAATATGCATCACATCATATGCAAATATCCAAATTATAAATTATCATAATTATGATAATGAAGTAGACAAAACTATTTATGGTATGCATGAACATTAGTGCACATATAGCTATATGCATAAGGTCCATCAATCCTTTTGCATGTTCATCTTTTTCACTAAAAGGAGATTTTGTTAACTTACTTAGTAAGTGAGATTCGTATGTGTCATATGATTCATAATCAAATGACTGCAAGTTGCCACACTCTTGTAAATTAGTCATGTGATTCTCCTATATATGGCCAAATTGATAATGCCATAATTTTCGATTTTAGGTCATCAACCCTTTAAATTTGAGGTGGAAGATAGAATTAAGCATTCCTAGATCATAAACTATATTGCATAATGTTTTCATTTCATAAGGAATACTATTTGACCATATTGAACAACAATTATTGTTAATAGTCAAATAAAAAATTTTATTCAACTATTAAACAAAATATATTCTTTATTCATAAGCTAAAACAAAATTGCAACTGTTTAAATCTTTAAACAAACTTACTAGAGAGTGTCCAAACTTAAGCCTCTATAGCTATCTTAGCAACTGTTGCTTTATAACCATGCGCACATTTTCGACTCTCCCTTCTTAAATTTTCTATTGTTTCATTAGTCTTACATATCTAGTATATGTGAGACCTACATGTGGTATCTAATACCCATGCATTATTATAAGAAACAATGTTATCCTTTTTAACAAATTTACTTGAAGGAGAAGGTGCATCTATATGTCTTATCCTTTTGCTTCTTTAAAACACCAAATATGCTTTATTATTCCATTTCTAGCTTTGCAACTTTTGCCATAATGGAAGTACCTTTTAAGATGTTTCTCTACCTTTTCTTTTTATCTATAATGTATGTTACATTTTAGATCTCCCTTTTATCATCTTCGAGTGGTACAACAATTTAGACATCTCATATCCCTTAGTATGAACTTGTTCATTGGCAGTCTCCTAAAGACGATAAATAATTGTCTTGCATACATTTCCGTATTGCCTTTCAAGTTTAAAAAACTTAGGACAAATCCATTGTTATTAAAGTACTTGTATGCAAATTGTTCATAACACTTACATCTCAAGCATTAAGGGAAGGAAAAATGGCTATTCCAAGACCTTGGCAACCCTTTGGATATAAGAACCATTCTCAGTTTTAAGCTAGTCAAGGAAGCTTAGGTTAGTAAAAATGTATGACTCATGATTGTGCTTTGATTCACGTTGAATGATATGATTCTAACAACCTAAATGTAAAGATTGAGATTATAGAAATGTGCATATGAATGAATACATGATATTAGATCTTTAATAAAATGCATTATAGCTCCCACTATTTTATTACGAATCCATAGCCCTTACTATATATCTGAGAGAATCTGTTGGAAGTTCCCCTAGTGGGTTGGTATCCAATTCCAACTTAAGAAAACCTTAAGTTAGTTCAACAAGCCTTCTTAGGTCAAATTGGTATGTATCTGATCCATACTAATTGCAATTCACATGCAACTACCAAATCAGGCTGTCAACTAATTGATGTGTGCAAAAATCATTGGACTATCAATTGTTGACATGTGTATATGGGATATACACTTACCTAACATTGCCTCCAACTTACATTGACCTTGAGTCAGCTCAACAAATCAATAAAATCGGTTAAGACCAACCCATTAGTAATGAAATCATATTTAAATTGTTCAAAAATATTCTTATAGAGCGATTTAAGTCAGCTCAACAACCCAATATCTAGAAGAACTCTAGTTCTCCAAACATTAATGGAATGCGTTAGGCTTAATTATTATTTATTGAGGGATTTTATTAATTTAAGTCTCATCATATTATAGCATACACAATATATATCCATTCATAATGTAGGCATACATTCAATAGTTACAATAACTATATTGCATGATTATGGACAATCTAACATCAATCCCTTGAGCCATGGAAGGATTGACTAGGTCTCACCTATGTAGATGCATGAATTACAACCTAAAACAGAAATAAAATTTCTATTTCTAAGTCTTCTTATTTTATAGCATCATCTCCTTGCTTCTTCCTCCTTTTGCATCTCCATTATATCCTAATCCTATGTAATCTAATTACATAATTCAAAACATAATACCTCAATTTACATTTGAGGGGATTAAGTTGAGAAGAGAAATACATGAGAAGAAAAGAGAGGCAGGGACATGCAGACCCTATTGACTATAAAATAAAATAATCAAGCATGTTCAATCACATTAGCCAAGTCCATAATCATTCATTATGCATTGCCATTCCCCCTTAACATGCATTCTCTAATGCATAAAATGAAGATAATAAGAAAAATACATTTTTGGATTTTCGGTTTTTATATACAAATTTGCCCTTTTTATTGCTTCCTAAATAGTAAGTGATTTCCCAATTGAATTTTAATTCCTTAATCATATTTAGAAATTGGATCTCAATTTATTCAAAAAACCAATTCATAATTAATTTCATATTTTATAATGGTAAAATAATTAAAAATTTTAATTATTAATTATATGCCATCAATTAGTTATACTAAAATTAAATTGGTTCAGTCCACTTAATTCAAAATTAATTCTGAAAATTCTAGAAATAATAATCATCTATTTAGGCATTTATAGATCAGATCAAGCCAACTCGAAGTATAATCTCAAACTAGCGTGCCATTCATAAAACACTAAAACCGAATCATATCCATATCTAGTGTAATGCCCACAAAATAGGGCCTAGACATAATACAGAACATGAGGGGTATTTGGCCTATATTGAGTTAAAGTGGGCTCTCAAGGATTGCACTCGTGATTCTAGTTAGAATAGTTAACCTATTTAAACACAATCCCACTTCGTTTTCTCCATTATTTTTAGAACCCTAGCTGCCCCTACATACTAGTGCACAACCAGAGAACAGTTTCATTGATTCTCCATTGATTAAACACCATAAAAACACAATTGAGAGTGATTTACAAAGATTTAAATAAGGGTTTTTAGGTGTTTTTCACAAGAACACGAGTTCCATTTCGAATAGCCCCATAAACTGAATTCTCCACCTGCATTCTAGAATTTGTAGAGGTATTTTAGGAATGGTACAGAAGATGAGGAAGGGAACCAAAATGTTAGAAAGATGTGAGATTGTTGGTTTTGGCTCTATAAATTAAGATTTGTGCCTAAAATTGTATTTATTCACTTCAAGCATGCTAAAATTGTATTTATTCGCTTCTAGCTGCATGCTTGCTATATTGAATGCCATGACCATTGATCTAAATGGTTTGCATTTGATTGTATGGATTAATGCCATAGATTATTTATGATTTTCATGTTAAATTGAGACAACATGCATTAAACGGATTATGGCACGATTATAATAAGGATGTGGGCTGTATAAATGTCATATTATGCTTCTATAATGATTTGGTGGCTCTATAAACAAAGTGGAGTTTGCATGTAAAAATGATGAATTTATGGTATTGGTGTCATAGAAGTTGCAATTGCAACTAGGGGGTTTCCACTCGCGATTTACTTTGCGGACACGACTCTAGAAGTGCACTTGTGAATTCTGTGATGCATACATTGTGTTCCATGCTTGTGTAGGGTAATGGATATAAGGATAATGATATACTTACATGATATGCCATGATATGACAAGAGATATATGTATGCGTATATGATGATACATGGAACATGATATGACATGAGATAAAGGATATGTATATGTTGATACTTGGACAAAGATACGACATATGATATATGAAAATGATACATGGATGAATTACATGTGGATATGCTAGACTGTTTATGTTGCCATGTGATGACATGGAGCTTTATTATAATCATGAAATATGGTTCATACAATTAAAGGAAAAGACGTTAATGCCCTACTCATACTGGGACTAACTATTGGATAAATGGTGCACCATTTTGGGTGGTTGCTGTGGTGTTGTAATATCCGCTAATTAGGGTTAATTAGAATAAATAATTATTTCGAGAGAAGAATAAATAATAAATGGCTCAATTAAAATTTTTAATAAAAAAAAATTCGTTGATGTAGTTAATTTAGTTAGAATAGAATTAAGTGAGTAGATTGTTAAATTGAGTTGATTAGTGAAATAATAATAATAATAATAATAATAATAATAATAATATATTATTAAAAAAAAGAAGAAGGGGACAGAAAAAAAAAAGGGGCCGTCAGGAAAGATAAGGATGGGCGCAACTGCCCACTTTTCATTCACTTTCATTTTCTTCCTCTTCTCCTCCATATTTCTTCCATTTTCTCTCAAAAATCCAACCACAAGTCAAGCCTTTTGGATTAGTGGTAAGTGAATTAATCTTTCATGAGTTGATTAAAGATAGATTAAGGGTTGATGGTTAGTGTTGTTGTAAACCTATTTCTTCTAAGAAGTCTGTTTTTATGGCAGAAATTGGGGTTTTATTTCCATGCTCTTAGAGGCCTAATTTTAAGAAGTTGTTAACATGAAAGTTGTAGATTTATGTTTTATTTGTATTTGTGACACAGTTTTGAATGTTATGGTGTGTATGAAGAGATATCCTCAAATAAGTATTACTGGTTCCCAACAATATATCAACATATATTAGTTTGGTTTTTATTTATTTTTACCTAGTTAGAGGCATAATCAGTGGAAGTTTGAAACATAAAAGTTGTTGATCTATATGTTCTTTATCTATATACCAAATTTTATGAGGATATTGTTGGTGTAGATTGAGTTATTTTGAAGAGATTGATAACTATTCATTTGATCATTGCTATTTGTTGTTTATCAGATTACACCAGTTTATTTACCTTTATTTTTGAGGTTCATGTAGTCTGAATTAACCAAAGTATAAAACATAACAATTTTAACGCTATATCTTAGGTAGATTTCTACGAAAATCTTACCTTAATATGTTGAGTATTTTATGAGTTATGATCATAATAATGAGGACTAATTGGGTTGTTATCATGTATTGGACCAGTTAAACATTCTTTAGTGTTTGAGGACTTTAGAGGTAATATCAAATACAATTGTAAACATAAAAAATGTTCGAAATTGATTCTCTAAGTACCTATAAAATTTGACAATAATACAACTTACACTCTATAAGAAATAAAATTTAAAAAAAGGAGTCTCAAAACTGTCTAACGACAGAATATAAGATAACATTTGAAATTATACTAAAAATTATATAATGGTTCAAAAATTCTGAAATTTTAATATGTTATAGTGTTGTGTGTTAGCTTTAATAAGAATTAAGAATTACATAAATTAGAGAAGTATAAAAAAAGTTATAGGTTAAAGAGTCATAGGGCCACTTATTAGAAACTATAAATAATTATTTAAAATAAATTGTGAATAAATATTTCATCAATGTATTAATCAAATATACTTTCAAATTAGGTTCGCAATCAATTAGAGATCCACAAGAGCCACAAGTCCCATAAATTTGGAGTTGGTAAAACTTTAATAAGGTTTGTATATAACCCCATGTGGATTTAATTAAATGTTTGGTGTTTAGGATTGCTTTAGTTCAATGATGAACCTGTATGCTTTAATCAATGAATCTGTATGTTGAAGATGATGAATTTGCACTACAGGGAATGTATTTATAGGTGCTTGTGAATGTTGTAGGGCGGTTCCACCTAGGTGAACCATAGGGTGCTTATGTTGTGATTTTCTTATGAGTTTTAACTTATGTAGAATGAAGTATGTGATGAAGTTAATTATTTTGTTATGGTGAATTATTAAGAGGATAAGGCCCAATTACTCTAAATAGGACTAGAGCTATAATAGATGACATGCCATTGAGGGAGTTTGGTACCACTTAGGCCTGGAGTTGGCCATCTGGGTGATGAAACTCTTATATTGGAGGGTATGTCCGAAGTGACACCCTCAAAAACATTAAGATGATATTTTTCTCAAACAGAGTTTCTGGGTGGCTCGGAGTAGCCTTAGTGCCCGTATCCAATTTAGTCTGGTTTAGAGTATAAGGGCAAAACAATCATAATATTCAAACTTGATAAGTATGAAGTAAGACAATATGGAATAATTTATGTGAGTTAAAGTTTGATTTTCTATATATAAGATATTGTGTTATGTTGAAACATGTTTATTAGATGTGGAGATTATATGCTCATGCATACATAATTATCCATAAATGTATATATTATTCATTCATACATGAAGATTAAAACTATATGTTGTTATATACCACTAAGCATTTTATGCTTAGCGTGTGGATGTTGATATTCTACACAGATTGAAGATAGGGGATTGATTGCTGACTAATAGAAGAAGCCTGAGGAGAAAAGTCCAGGACAAACCTGTTGGGGTTGGTGATACAACTATTTCTTTTTGTTATTTTTCTTTGGGTGGAATGTAAATATTTTAAATTTTAGATGAATTTTTGTATAACTCTGGCCAGGTTGAGGCCTTTATTTTGTAATGTGTAAAATAAAAATATAATATATAAATCTTATGCATATTCAAAATTTACTCTTATTTTGAAAAGTCATCATAGCCATAGTACAAAAGTATTTTTTTAAGAAAAGAAAATGTATATTTTACCTTTCTAAACATTATAGTACCTTTCTATATAATTGAGGTATATTCCTTAATTATATAGCAGGGTGTTACATTTTTGGTATCAGAGCCAGGTTTAGGCGATTCTAGATCTAGGCAAGGATGGATTGTATCACAAAATATTGGATTGTCCTATATGACTCTAATATGGGCTCTTCTATGTCGGCATGTAGGTACAAGAGAGATATGGCTAGTAATGAGCATTAGAGGGAGGGTAATAACAGTTTTTCGGAGCATGATGAGAGAGATCAACCTAGTCAGGCTAGTGTTCAAGGGTCAGCCCTTGCCCCATCTTCACAACGACCATTGAGAAGCCAGGTTGGCCAGTACCCTAACCCAGTGACTCAATAGATTTTAGCTTTGTTACAAAGGATAGCACAGACGATGCCACAAGCACCACCACCACCACAACATCCGAAAGTTCAGTTGGACAAAGTCAGGAAATATAGAGCTACAAATTTTCTAGGCAAAAGTGATGATGATCCAGCTACTGCTGAGTTTTGGCTAGAGTAAACGAAGAGAGTATTTGATGATCTCCACTGCCCAGATGATCTTAAAGCAAGTATGCAGTCTTATTACTTCAAGAGGATGCATATGCTTGGTGGAAGTCAGTTGTGATGAAATTGTATGCACCACAATCACCTACTTGGGAGTTCTTTGTGATAGAGTTCAAGGATAAGTATGTGCCATGAGTTTATAGAGACAAGAAGAAACGTGAGTTCTTTAATCTAAGATAGAGGGGCAGGACTGTGGTTGTGTATGGGAGGGAATTCACCAGACTGAGCAGGTATGTAGCTGGGATTATTACGGATGAGTCTGATAAGTGCCGCAGGTTTAAGGAGGGATTAGATGCAGACATTGGGTTTCATGTGGTTTCACATAGGTACTAAGAATTCTCTCAATTAGTTGCATCAGCAATTAGTGTAGAAGAGATGAAGAATTTGAAAAGAACTAGTGAGTCATCAAGAAAAGACTTTAGTAAGCCTTCTTTTAGTGCCACCTAGACATCGAGTAAGAAAGCTTGCACAGGTCCAGGTCAGTTCCAATAGAGAGGACAGAGTCAGGGTCGTGCTTATTCATTTCCCACTAGGTAGGGACCACCCTTTAGAGCCACTTTTACTATTGCTAGTAGTCAGACTCATATTCAGAGAGAGCTATGGCTGATGGCATAAGGGGGAATGTTGGGGACCTGCAACATGCTATAACTGTTGGTCCATAGATCATTTTAAGAAAGATTGCCCCCACCCTGTTCGTGGGACTCCTATATAGACTCAAGCTTCAGCATCGACGCAGGGTAGAGGTCGAGGACAGTTTAGAGGTGGCAGGGGCAGACAGAGACCAGAAGCCTTAGAAACAGTAAATCAACTAGGATCCAATCGTGCACCTGCAAGAGCATATGCAATGAAGGCAAAGGAGGATCAGACTGCCACAAATGTTATTATGGGTATGTTTTCTTTGCATGGTTTTGATTTATGTGCTCTTATAAATCCAGGTTCTACATATTCCTATCTTTGCATGAACACGAGTGGTCAGTACAATATGGTTAGTGAGAATTTAGATTATGAGATTGAAGTTTCAAATCCTTTAGGCCATAGTGTGGTAGTCAATAAAGTATATGGAGAATGTCCTTTAGTTGTACATAGGAAAGAGTTTCCTATGGATCTTATTAAGCTGCCTTTTCATGAGTATGATGCTATACTAGGCATGAATTGGCTTTCTCAGCATAAGGCAGTGATAAACTACAAGTCTAAGCTCGTAATACTTAAGACTACAAATTAGAAAGAGATTGTGGTAAGAGGAGAGTTAGTGCCACAATTACTACGTGTTTTATCTATGATGAAGGCCAAGAGGATGTTGAGGAAAGGGTGTGAAGCTTACTTAGTTCATATCATTTACACTAGGAAGGAAAGTTTAGACCTCAAAGATATCCTTATTGTTAGGGAATTTCCAGATGTGTGTCCAAAAGAGTTACCAGGTCTACCACCTGAGAGAGAAGTAGACTTTTCTATTGAACTTACTCCAGGCATGACTCCTATTTCATCTACACTATATAGAATGGCGCCATCAGAGATGAAAGAGCATAAGGCTCAATTACAAGAGCTTTTTGACAAAGGTTTCATAAGACCAAGTGTCTCTCCTTGGGGTGCACTAGTACTTTTTGTAAAGAAAAAGGATAGGTCTATGAGGCTATACATAAACTCCAGACAATTGAATAAGGTGACCATTAAAAACAAGTATCCATTGCCACGTATTGATGATCTTTTTAACCAACTTAAAGGTGTAGGAGTGTTCTCCAAGGTAGACTTGAGATCGGGTTTGTAATACCCCACCATATAATCAGGAGACCCTTCCTAATTATATAGAGAAATGTTACAATGCATGAGAGATTAAAACTGGTTCTTGTTAAACAACTTCGCATCATGGCCATGATGACTCAAAGTAAACATAAAGAAATAATTTATGAAAGATGTGTTAACACAAAGCTTTAAAATATAAAAGTTAGGGCTCACACATGCCCGCGATGTTTATAAAATCCATCAAAATATAACCTTTACATATGCTAAAGCATGAACAGAAACTAACTCCCATCCCAAAAGAAAATACACAAATAAAGTTGTATCACCCACCCCAAATTCTTATCCTTCACTTTCTCTCTCTGTGGGCTTCTTCTAATGTCAACAACTTTCTATCTACACCTGTTTCACACGCTAAGCACAACATGCTTAGTGGTACATAACAACATATATATTTAATTGACATGTATGTATGAACATTATACACATTTTAATAAGTGAAAGTTATTCAAGAAAGGCTTAAGGTAACTTCAGATACATAAAAGTCATATGCAGACCTTAAGAAATGAGACATTGAGCATGCAGAGGGGGATAAGGTGTTTCTCAAAGTTTCCCTATGGAAAAAGGTTTTGAGATTTGGGAAGAAAGGTAAACTGAGCCCGAGATTTATCGAGCCTTATGAGATTTTGGAGAGAACTGGAGCGGTTGCATACAGGCTCGCTCTACCTCCGGAGTTGAGTAAGATACATAATGTTTTTCATATCTCGATATTGAGACGATACAAATCGGATCCTTCTCACATCATTCCAACTGAAAACATAGAAGTGAAACAAGATTTGACTTATGAGGAGGAGCTAGTTCAAATTCTGGCAAGAGAGACTAAAGAACTCAGGAGCAAGCGAGTACCATTAGTGAAAGTACTATGGAAAAATCACACTACGGAAGAAGCTACGTGGGAAAGTGAGGAAGTAATTAAAAGTGCAGTACACCCAACTGTTCAATAATGACATATCAGGTATGTTTTGGGATGAAACATCTAAAAAGGGAGAGAATTGTCACACCCGTCAATCTAGAATATAATCTACAAGCAAAATTCCTTCGAAAGGTGAACTAAACCATAAATAAATAATAAATATATATATATATATATATATATATATATAAGAAAAAAATCTCAATGGTATGAGACTTATTAAACAAAAACAATCATCGATATGGAAAATAGGTTATATTGTGAATATTGATGTATTCAATTATATGATATTGTTAGATAAAGGCGTTGAAATTATAGGAATTGGAAATTTATAAGAGACAATTTTAATAAAAGGAAGTGGTGAAGACTTTATTAGATATTTTGAATTGAAAAACTAAAGACTAAGAGAGAATTATATTTTTTTATTCTACTCAAAATATCTAATAAAGTCTTCACCACTTCTCTTATTAAAATTGTCTCCTACAAATTTCCAATTCCTATAATTTTAACAATATCATATAATTGAATACATCAATATTCACAATATAACCTATTTTCCATATCGGTGTTTTTTTTGTTTAATAAGTCTCATATCATAGAGATTTTTTCTTATATGTATATTTATTATTTCTTTATGGTTTAGTTCACCTTTCGAAGGAATTTCAAAACTTGCTCGTAAATTAGATTCTAGATTGATAGGTGTGACAATTCTCTCCTCCTTTAGATGTTTTGTCCTGAAACATACTTGATATGTCATTGTTGAACAGTTGGGGGTACTGCACTTTAATTACTTCCTCGCTTTCCCACGTAGCTTCCTCCATAGTGTGATTTTTCCATAGTACTTTCACTAATGGTACTCGCTTGCTCTTGAGTTCTTTGGTCTCTCTAGCTAGAATTTAGACTGGCTCCTCCTCATAAGTCAAATCTTGTTTCACTTCTATGATTTCAACTGGAATGATGTGAGAAGGATCTAATTTGTATCGTCTCAATATCGAGACATGAAAAACATTGTCTATCTTGCTCAACTCTGGAGGTAGAGCGAGCGTGTATGCAACCGATCCAATTCTTTCCAAAATCTCATAAGGCCCAATAAATCTCGGGCTCAGTTTGCCTTTCTTCCCAAATCTCAAAACCTTTTTCCATGGGGAAACTTTGAGAAACACCTTGTCCCCCTCTGCATGCATGATGTCTCATCTCTTATGGTCTGCATATGACTTTTGTCTATCCGAAGCTGCCTTAAGCCTTTCTTGAATAACTTTCACTTATTAAAATGTGTATAATGTTCATGCATACATGTCAATTAAATATATATGTTGTTATGTACCACTAAGCATATTGTGCTTAGCGTGTGAATGTTTCACACGCAGGTGTAGATAGAAAATTGCTGATATTAGAAGAAGCCCACAGAGAGAGGAAGTGAAGGACAAGAATTTAGGGTGGGTGATACAACTTTATTTGTGTATTTTCTTTTGGGATGGGAGTTAGTTTTTGTTCATGCTTTAGCACATATAAAGGTTATATTTTGATGGATTTTGTAAACATTATGGGCATGTGTGAGCCCTAACTTTTAGATTTTAAACCTTTGTGTTAACACATCTTTCATAAATCATTTCTTTATGTTTACTTTAAGTTATCATAGCCATGTTGCGAAGTTGTTTTACAAGAATCGGTTTTAATCTCTCATGCATTGTAATATTTCTCTATGTAATTAGGAAGGGCCTATTGATTATATGGTGGGGTATTACACCTGCCTTATAGGCTGTAGCACTAGGAGCTGGTTTGTCTTCAATGCTTGTCGAAGAGCTTAGTTATGAGGATTCAGATGATGGCAGTGAGGAGGGCAAGGCAGATGTCACTAATATGGAGGCTCACGTTATGGCCTGCTTGTTGGCTTTGGAAGAGCACCAATAAGCCATGGGTGAGCGACCGTGTTTGATGGAATAGTACCGGCTCACAAGCTTCGAAGGGCTTAAGGCTAGCAATCTGGCATTGGCTGAGCAGTTTCAGGAGACCTAGCTCCTTTTTCAATATAGTTTGTCCTTTCACCATGCCCCTTTACCTCTACCTCTACCTGGCTCGGCCCTACTACCGTAGTAGGCTACTCTTTTTAGGGAAGTTCTTTTGACCCTCACCACTTTAGTTTTCTTTGTGTTTTACTTTGTTTCAAGCCCTTTTGGGATTTTGGCTCAGTTTAGTATGGGGAGTGGGAATTGCTCACCCTATGATATTGCTCCTTTTAGTTTTAGTATATGTTTTATTTTGTCATGTTTGTTGGTTTGTTTTTAGTAAAGTTTGCTTGCTTTCACATGTTCTATTTTATTTGCTTTCATATGTTTCGTTTTGGTTGCCTTGTCATAACATGTTTTATTATTGCATTTGTTTGGTATGCTCATTTTTGTTTAGACCACTTGCTCGCTTAGCTTGATTTGCTCAACTCTCCTATGTTAGCTTATGAAAGAATGCTAAAGGTATCGTGAAATGAGTAACAAGAGTAATTGGTCCAAAATGAATTTAATTCCGTAATCATACTTCCAATTGAATGCCTTTTAGCATGGTTGAATTGATTCTTTTGCTTATATAGTGTTAGTAATTTTGTTGAGCTAGGAATTTGCATGTGATATTGATTATGTGCGGAATCTCCTACACTTGCATACCACCTTTGCCCTTCTTTTGTGAGCTTTTAAACCTTAATAGAGTTAGCATTATTTTCAAGCTCTTCTTTTTTCTTGTGTGTTATTGAATTCAAACATGACATGATTACTCTAGAATTTGCACTTAAATGCTAATTAAGGCCACAATGTTTATTGTCAAGACACTTAGATGATAGAGACAATTAGGATTACCCCTGTTTAACTTGCTTTTGTAGCCTTACCCAATTTTACCCTATAGTCAACCCAAGTTGAGCCTTGACCATTCTTTGTTGATTAAACCACACTTTAATTAGCTAATTCATGCCACTCATTTCTTTTCCCTCGTGATTACCCATGATCATAAGAGTAGCAGTGATTATAGATTATAAATAACAAGCAGGCTTTCTATAGTTCATTTATCCGTTATTGGTGATTTTCAAGAATGGGCGGCGATTACTTAGTCAATTCAGTGTATGTATAAGAAAAAGGGGAAGATATAGAGAAAAAGAAAAAGAAGATGATACAAATATGATCCGCATTGAGTTGCGAATGCCGATAAGTAAAGTATTTTGCTGTTATGTGGAGACGAATTCACCATGTGACTGTAGGAAGTTGGATGAAATGATTATCTATAGTTTATTGCTAGTTTCTTATGATCATTTAGCCTTCTATCCCCATTTTACCCACCTTTTCACCCGAACAACATTACAACCCTATAAAAACCTCTAGATATGTGTCTTGGTGATATTGTAAGCGATGGAGATTGGATTAGAGTGCAAACTTATAGAGGTACTTGTTGTGTTTTGAATGAAGGATTATTTGAATATTAGCCTAAACACTTACACTTAAGGGATTGAGAGACATGAGAGAACTAGTGTGGGGAAATTCAACACATTTCCTTTTATTGTGTGCAATTGACTAGCTTGATAAGATTGCTTGCATCTTTGTTTGGAAAGTGCAATATGATTATGCTAATTTTTTTTAATTGCAAGTATGGAATTGGAATTAAATTTGGGTTAGGTATAATTGTTTTTGGAGCTTACATTCTTCGTATTACAAGTGCATTAGTGAAGCTTAAGAAGGTTGATGGTCGGATGAGGCGTATAGTGGTTTGTTTGCATTTTGACTCAAGTGTGTTGTCATCTTTCATGCTTGGGAGTTGTTTAGGGACAAGCAATAACTAAGTGTGGGGGAATTTGATGCGACGTTCATTTATATTATTAATTGCATATGTTTTTCATGCATTTGTTGTCGGTTTTCTTTAAAGTTAGTTTCTTTTGATTGTATTTTGTGCGCATAGGTAGTGGCATGGAAAGTGAGCAATTTTGGGGTTCTTTAATGTCCAATTGAAGTCCATGAAGGCTTGAAATGAGACATGGGGAGTTAAGCGTCAGATTATGGTCAAGTAGTAGTGGCACAGTCGTGCAAGGCTGCACATGCGTACAATTTTGGGACATCAGCTACTGTGTATGACCTATGCACAGCAAAGCAGGATGATTGAGCATGTGAAAGAGCACGTGTGTAAATCTTCTTCAAGGTAGCTACTATGCACGACCCGTGCACCATTGTGACCTGTAGTTTTGTGTTTTTAATTAGCGATCTGACCGTGGATTGTGTAGGCCCATGTTTTGTAACTTAATTTCTATTGGTTGAGACTTTCTTTTAATATATATTAGACGAACAATTTGTAACTTGACCTAAAAATTGATTTAGGCGTTAATTACATCATTAGTTTGGGTAGTTAATGATTAAAGCGAGAGGTAATGAAATTAAATTTTATTATACTTAATTGAATATGGGAAAAGGATTACAAATTAGGGGTTTTTGCCAAATGCCTAGTCGGTGTCATTGATTGAATTACAACCTTCATTATCACTTTCAATTATTTAATTACTTTTGATTAGTTAGTTAACCTTGAAATCATAGAATCGTGACTAGAGTGTTTAGGAGCATTAAGTTGTGTTTATTGGCAATTTATAGTAATTAGGAATTTAAGCCGAACCATTCCTTGAGAGATCGACTTCGGGAGTGAGCTTACTACGATTGGCTCGTACACTTGCGAGTACAAAATTTGTTACATCATATAGATGGAAAATATGGTAAAAGAAAAATAAAAAGGTAAAATAATGAGATATTTTCATTTTATCTTGTTGGAAAAGAAAAGAAAAATAAGGAGGGAATATAAAATAAATTTTATATTGTAGCACCTTCCCATATAGTAGAATAATTCTCACTATACCAGAGGATGCTACACCACTATCAAATATAACTTGTCCAAATTAGTTAATCTGCTTATGAAGTATACCTATGTCTAATAATCATATAAATATATTCCTTACATTACTGTCTCATCTAAAAAATCTTTTACTAAAATATCATCATCAACCTATATTGTCATGTATAATATGATCCTTATAGATCTCAAAACGTATAAGTTAAAACTTCAAACTTAGGGTTCAACAAACCCAACCTTACAACCTATTGAAAACCAATCCATAAAGAATTAATCCAATTAAAGTTTTTTTTTATTACAATCCAATCTACACAAAATGTCATGGAAAAATAAATAAGAATGCATGAAGTAAATATCCAACTTTGTTCCGACTGGCTCTGATAGGTTCGGGCTTTCTCTTCAGTCAACCTTCTCTAAGGCTCTAAGACCTGTGTGCAAGAAAACCATACACTTAGCTTTTGCAAGCTTAGTGGTACATAGGCATAATAATTCTATCATACAATTACATAAGCATATATGGTATATTTAGTTTCATATTCTCATGTTGTATATATATGTTTCCATGAAGTAACAGTTAATGTCAACATGCCAATCATAATTATAATCAACCGTTGGACAACATGTAACATAGAAAACATTCCACATTTAATAATACATGTAACATATGGCTAATTGTCAAGCTATCCCATTCACCTATCTATGTTTGTCTACACTAATATTCATCCAAGCTTGTAGTCAAGGGCACTCCCAGAGCTTAAGCCCTATTGCCCAATAAATAAGAATCATGTAATAAAGCCTACAGTACAGTAAAAGACCCTACATGACACGTCATCTACCCTAAGTCTAGTCTTTGTAGAGAGAAATGGACAATTATAACATTTTTATATTCCTTTTAACATAGTAGTCCATAACTTTGTCTTAGACCATATTCATATGTCATATCCCATAATGTCTCATTTTCATGCAATCTGTATATAACTATTCATAGAAGTATGAGCATAACATTGATCTTGGCAAAATATCAAGAATGTTGAAATTATCATATTATAGGACATTCAAGTATTTAATCACATATAAATCATAACACATTCAAGGCTCTAAAGTTAACCAGTGTTAGCCACACCTATCAACACTCATAAGCTTATTGGCATAACACGTGCTAGTTTTCCAATAAAATCAAAACATGGCAATTTTGGGTATAACCCACAACCTTTCCTTAATAAGTGACTATCTCAAGAGAATAACTTGTAAGAGAAGTGCTCTAAATGCAATCACCTTTAGCACTATATGTACATATTTCATTTATTTGAATAAAGACATTTTTCATTATATCAATGTTCATTTATATGAATTGATAAGATCTTAAATTTATTAGTGAAAGTCCTTGATATAAAATATAGCATGAAAGAAATCATGATGAGATTCCTATCATGTACAATTATGTTTGTATTTAAACCATCCCTAGCAATCAATGTGATAAAACACTATTGATCTGGACAAGCTAGCACATGTTATATTCCTTGATTGGATCAAGTAGTAGTTCTCATAACTTGTAAGCATGAAATGTTTAGAGTTAACATGTGGATGCTTACTAGAGTAGTCAAGTACACTACAAAGCTGCTATAAGATTATCATATGGATGCTATATACATATGTCAATGATAATCTCATTGTAGCAATGATACAAATATCCTTAGACTTAATGTACTCAAAGTTATCCTGGATACTGATTATGTGCTTTGACTCAATTCCTTATTGCCTCAACAGAGGTCGCTCATATAATGGTGATTGGGTACAACTTGAGGTATTCAAAGGTAGTTGGGTAACCAATAGAGGATTCACTACTCATGTTAGAAGGATAGTATACTCACGGCCTCTTGTAGGAATCATTACTCAAAAATTTTTAGCCAAAGTAGGAATATCTTGAAGAAGGTCTTCGAAGACATATCTTTAAGAATAATGAGTCTCAATGACAAGTAATAAAATCACTTGGACTAGATGTGATATAATCAGTTTAGTAGGAGTTGATACTTAGACCATGCTCTGAACCAAGTGGGATATAGTAAGGGTGAAAAGACGAATTACACAGACAATTGTCTATGGAAAGGTTTGTAGTCAGACCACTGACTTTACGATCAATTGAGGATCATCACGTGTTGTTAGATACCGTTCATGACTTGTTCGAGATCAAGTGTTGATTTGAGTGGCCAGCATAACTGGGAACCTAATGGATCATACGCATTGAAGGTGCGTTGTGGAAATAAAATGGGTTTTCGGATTGGATCCAAAATTGAGAGAAAAATCGGATCTAGGCTTTGTCCCGATTGGGAATGTCATTTTCCAGAGTGAGACATGCGTCATGATTGTGAATAGTGGTGTCGCACGCTTTTGTCATGAGTGGGAAAGTCTAGCTCGCATTCTAGAAAAGCTACTGGACCAATATTGCATAATGTCCCAATCTGGACATAGTATGTCACGATCGAAAACTGCAGAATTTCAGGCATATCCCAATTAGGAAAAGTGTTTCCCAATCGAGAACGATGTCATATTCAGAAACCTAATCTGATTATAATTCTTTAAATGTGGATTCCGAGCCCTAACCATTCAAGGACTATAAGATAGTCATTTTTCTAATTTCATATGTGAGTTGCACATTCGAAGAACAAAGTAGTTCGTTCTCCCTTCTCTCAAAATTGCATCTTATCTTGCTATAACAAGAGATTGTGTAAAACCATAGCCTCTACGGTTTTCTCCTTCAATTAAAACACTTTCAATTGCATCTTCGCAGGATTTTTGGATTTTTATTAGAGATAATCCAAGAGAGGAATACTATAGTTTGCAACAATTTAGTAAGAAGTTTTGATGACTAAAGTTCTCTAATCTTAAGGTAATCTTCTTCAAACCATTTACATAGGGCAATTTCTGCTTTTGTTTTAATATTTTCATTTTTCTACTACGCTGCATATTTGATATGTATGAAATAAAACCCAATATTGGTATCAGAGTCACCCTATGATTGTTATGATTAATTTTAATTTGAAGAACAATGAGATTGCATGAAAATGATAATTAGGGTTCTTAATTTCAATGAGATTGAAAATGGTCGTTTCTGTTCATGTGATGAATTGTGTATAATGATGATTGAATGAATTAAAACAAATAAGATTCATATAATTCATTTAATGGGATTGTGTTTTAATTGCTAAAAATTGGTTTAAATGGTTTAAATTTATTAATTATTTTAATTCCATAGTATGCTCGTTTTGGATGTTCAAATGATGATTACATGTGATTGAAAATATGTTGAGAACATCATTTCAATCTTTGGTAGCAACATTATAAAATTGAAAGTGTTTTAATTTTCTGGAATCGCAGAAGTCCCAAATAAGAAAGGCTTCCTGGTCGTGACACTGTCTAATTCCAATTTTATTTGATTTTGTAATTTCTTGATTTCTAGCACCTTTAATTTATAAAATACAATTTTTTTTGAATTTATTTTGATGCTTTTAAATATGTCACTAATTTTAATTTGATCCTTTAAATTCTATATGTTAAATGATTCAATTTGGCTGTTTTGTGACTGACTCGCTAAACTGAATTATGTTAATTTGGACTGGCTTAAGTTGGTCTATGGATGTCTGAATAGATTATATAATTTTTTGGAATTATTGGAATTTTCGAATTTGATTTGATTTGATATGGATTAAATTAATTTTATTCTACTATGACTAGATTATGACATATAAGAAATAATTAAATTTTAATTGTTTTATTATCAAAATTTAAGATGATTTAATTTGGAATTAAATTTCTAGAATATTGGATTTATTAATAATGTGATTGTGAAATTAAATCCAAATATGGAAATTACATTCAAATAGGGAATTAATTTAATTAATCAAAGTAGGAAAATTAGGTAATATTTGATTTGATCAATTTAATAATTGTTCATGCATGGATTTTATTTTATATTTGGTAAATAGGGTTTGCATGTCTCTGCCTTTCTCTTACTTTCTTTTGTATTTCTCTTCTCATTTAACTCCCCTCAAATATATATTGAGGTTTTCTATTTTGAAATTATGTAATTAGATTACATAGGATTAGAATAGATTTGAAGTGCAAAGGAGTAAAAAGCAAAGAGATGACGCCATTTACAAGAAGACTTAGAAATATGAATATGATTTCTATTTTAGTTGTAATTCATGTATCTACCTAGGTTAGACCTAATCAATCCTTCCATGGGAGAGATTGATGTTAGAATATCTATAATCATGCCATGTAGTTAATGTATGTCTTGGATGAATGGATTTATGTTAAATTTCTTGAACATGATGAGATTAAGAGAAACAAATCTCTCACTAAATAAACAATTAAGTCTTATACCTTCCATTAATGTAATAAGAACCAGAGTTCTTCTAGAGTTGGGTTATTGAGTAGCCTAAGCTCATTCTATAAGAATATGTTCGAACCATCAAAATAAGATTTCATGATTAATAGGTTGAACTTAACCGATATCATTGATATGTTAGATTTACGCCAAGATCAAAGAGTATTGAAGGCAAAGTTGGGTAGTGTCTATGAGATATACACGTATCAAAAGTTGATAACCTAATATATGTACACACATCAATTAGTTGATATCACAAGATTTGATATTTGCGTGAAAATGCAACTACTATGGATCAAATACTTACTGATCAAACTAAGTTGATCGACTGGATTTGCAACACACTATAAGAACTTCTATAGAGGTTCTCTCATATTCATAATGAAGGTCATAAGTTCACAATAAAATAGTGGGAGCCATATTGCGTTATGCTAAAGACATAATATCATACATTCACATACATTCTCTAACATGTTTTCTTTTACATCTAGGTCATGTCTACAAATGTGAACTTACGATCTATTTTTTAGTCAAATAATTTGACTAGATTTAATTTATTGGACTAGCTTTGGAATTTGAGAATTGCTCTCAAAGTTGAGAAGATAGCTTATTTTCTAGATACGAAGCTCTCTTCTCCTCTTGCTCCTAAAGCATCTACTGATGTGCAAGCTGCTTATAAGAAGCATATGGATGATAGCAAGTTGGTAAGTTATATTATGTTTGTCTCTATATCACCAGAGCTTGAGAAGCAACATAAGGTTATGGATGCTAACACCATAGTCTACCATCTCAAAGAGCTCTTTGATGAGTAAGTGAGATTCGAAAGGTTATAGATCTCCAAGTTAATTTTCTACTCAAAGATGATTAAGGGGACATCTTTAGTGCAACATGCACTGAAGATGAATAGCTATATTGAAAAATTAGGCTATCTGGGATTTGTGGTGGACCGTGAATTAAATATAGACTTAATTATTCATAGTTTGCCTAATAGCTATACACATTTTGTGCTATACTATTGGATAAACAAAGGTTCATCTTCTATTCCTAAGCTGATCAATATGTTCAAAATTGTTGAGCCTTCTATGAAAAAGGAAAGCAAGGTTGTGATGTTAATGGACTCTTTGAGTTCTAAGAGGAAGAACAAGAATAAGAAGAAGTCCATAAAGCCTAAGGGAGGCGTGGTCAAGAAGAAGGCTAAAGAGACTACCCAAAAGGGACTTGCTTTCATTTTGGCAAGGATGGTCACTGGAAGAGGAATTGCAAGGTCAATTTGGAGTCTTTGAGGAAGAAATGATTTGATGTCCCATCTACTTCAAGTATTTTTGTTATTGCGGTTATGTAACGCCCTTTTATATAGTAGGCTAACCACCACTATATAAGAGGATGCTACTCTAACCATATTATAATAACCCTTTGAAACTGTATGCTAATAAAAACTTTTCATAACATCCACTAACTTGGATTATCTCATCAAGCATATAATAAATTTATCTATCCTTATGCTCAAAATTGTAAAACTGTAAATTATAAATATGGTATAAAACTATCCTGGGCTAAACATGCCCAAAATAAAACAATACTTATAAATCTAACTAAAAAGGAAATAACTTCATAAATCCTTTATTACATATCCAAAACTATCCCATCATGGGTAATGAATAAAGAATGTAAAAGAAATAAATGCATGAAGACTAACCCAAAGGTCATAAGTTATCTGCTCTGGCAATGTTTTAGGCTCTTCATGTATCAACCCTCTCTATATCTCCAAAACCTGTGTGACACGCGCACGCTAAGCTACTAAAAGCTTAGTGGTATATATACATAATATAATTCTATTATACAATCATGGCATCACAAACACATAACATCTTACAACATTAATGTTATTATATTTGTATGTTCTTCTATTACTTTATATATGTGCATATGGATATACAGTATGGAATATATTTACACCTTAGCATATAAGCGTACCTAGTAGTAAGACCATCTGTAATTTATAAAACCATGAGATATAAATCATTAAGCATATAACTATGTCATGCCTATTAGCTGCAGTACATAAATCATAACATCTTTAATTTCATCGCCCAATACTCTATACTTTGACTCTTTGGATATGGGTGATGGGTTTTGAGTATGTATCACATACATATTACGCAGCGGAAAATAAAAATTTTCAAAACCCGAATCAAAGGATTATACATGTACCAACTAAAACTAATTTAACCAATGAAAATTCAGAATTTATACCTTTATAATTTCTTGATTTTTCTTCAACTTCTCACCTTGTTGGGTTGTAGCAAACCACAACAATCCAATTTTGGATTGTCTCTAATAATATCCACGTGAAGATGAGAGGATGAAACCACTAGGGAGATGCTTGAACATACCTCAAAGTGCTAGCAATGGTGTATGTTGATAAGAGAAGAAAATTAAACTCTTTAATTTTTTTGTTGTCTCCAAAAATTTTTCTTCTCTAAAATTTTTTTCCTTGTCTATTTTCTGTCTTTTAGGGTCTTTTAGATCCAAAAGAAAATTAGAAAAATAGATCCAAATTAAAGAGAGGAGAAAACGAGAGGTTATGAATAGTGAATATGCTTTAATGGCCATTTAGGCCATGTTAATGTCATATACGGGCAGTTGTGCCCGCCGCCTGGGCCTATTGAGCAGGCCCAGCGGGCCCGTCAATCTCTCCGAGCAATTTTTCCCCGCGATCTTATCGCGAACCGACTCAAAATAATTTTCTCATATTTTAGATCCCATCCAAAGCCATTTTACTCATTCTTTACATCTCTAAAGCATGTGACCCATTAGGTTCCCAGTTATGTTGGCCACTTAAATTATCAAATAATGTAAGTAAATCATGAGCGGTATCTAAAAACACATCATGACCCCCAATTGACTGGAAAGTCAGTGGTTTGACTATGAACCTTTCCATAGACAACAATATGTGCAATTCGTCCTTTCACCATCCTATACCCCACTTGGTTCAGAGCATGGTCTATGTGTCATCTCCCACTAGACTAACTTCGTCACATCTAGCCCAAGTAATGTTAGATCTTGTCTATAAGACTCATTACTCTATTATACATGTCACTGAAGACCATCTTCAAGATATTTCCACTCTGGCCAGAGATTCCCGAGTAATGATCCTGACAAGAGGCCGTGGGTATACTCTCCCTCTATCAGGAGCAGTGAATCCTCTATTAGCTACCCAATTACCTTCGAATACCTCAAGCTGTACCCAATCACCACCCTATGAGCGACCTCTATGAGGCAACAAGGAATGGAGTCAAAGCACAGAATTAGTATCCAAGATATCCTTGAGTACCTCAAG